>SNQJ01S0022080.1:0-58623 GCA_010110895.2 Picea sitchensis | reverse complement strand
AATTCATATCCATGAGCTATATCAGAAGATAACAGATCTGAATAACTAAACTGAACAGAATTAAATACAGAGTAGTGAAATATGTGAGCAAGACTGATATGTAGTAACCAAAGGAGACTGTGATTCTTATAACAAAACAGAGTCAAAGTACATAGCCAAAGTGTATCCAAGATTGAACCCTGTGTCTGTCTTAAGTATGTATTTTGATTTCTTTACATCAAATTTCTTAGATCCTAAAACAATGGATCTGATATTCTAAAAATAGAAAGTAAACTATATTTACAAAAAACTAGGAAGAGATCCTCAAGATGAGGTCAATCCATATCTAAGAGTAGTAGATTGTTGATGAAGTGAAATTTTAGCCTCCCAAGGCTATTTGATTTGGTCCTCCAAAGATAAAATTCGAATTTGGTGAAGTGTACAAAAACCCTGATATTCTGCCTTTGAAAAAGATACCAAATGTAGTTGAAAAACCTCTTTTTGACCTTATCCCTCAAAACTAGCCTTTGAATTAGACTTGAGAATTCAACACCTGTCCATTTGAAGTGGTTTCAAACCATTCAAACTCAAAAAATCCCGATATGGGAAAAAATTTGGTTATTCTGGCCATGACAGGCTTTCACCAACTAATTTATCCGAAAATCCGCTCCTTAGCTGGTGAAAGGCGGAGCTTTCACCAGCTAACTAGCAAAATTCAAGACGGGTTAGCTGGTGAAAGCGCATATTTTTTTTTAAATCAAATTTCTTAGTCATGGAGAGTCCGTTTTTCATGCTTGAATAGTCGATCGACATATAAAAATCCTAATATTTCCAACGGTGCTTTCAAATCTTCATTTTGAGCCTGAGAAGCTAGTCAAATGTTCCCTACAATATTAGGCATCATTCTTTCAAAAATGCCAGTGCATTTTTGATCGCTAACATAAATAATCATAGCTTTGTATCTGTAATGAATAAATATATGAAACTGATACACAATATTCTTCACTCTGTTTTATGCAATTCCTCCATCTTTCACTACTTGGAACCTCTCAAAAAAGGAGTTATAGAAAAAATGGCATACCTTGCTGAATTTTGGCTTATTCTAGAGAGCGACCTTGTAGAGCGTGCCCCACACAAAATGTTTGTTGAATCGATATGAAACTATTCCAAATAATACTAAATACTATTTTATAACCAACACATTTGGTCTCGCTGAATTTGGATCTGTTATGAAGAAGTTATGATGTTTTTACCCGAAACACCTGTTTTTGACTAGTTTCAGGACTAGCCACAAACCCTATTTTCCACAGAGTGTAACTCAAAAAATACAACGACCCACAAGATGAATTTTTTACCAAAGATACTTGAATATTCTTCCTCAATGTAATATAAATTTAAAGGTATGAATCATTATAGAAAATAAGTTATTGTGAAAATGGTGAGATGACCTGGAAAAAAACATACCTTAGAAAGCATCATCAAAAGAATTTATCCTTCCTTGAATTCAGGCCTTCTTTTCTTCACTTTCCTTAGAAATTAGGCTTATATATCCTTTGGTTACCTCATACACCTATAGGTATTTAATATTCTCAAGTGTGATTTAAATGAGAGAGCCTTGCCTCTTATTTATACTCTCCAAGTAGCTTCCTTAAAAACATTTTCTAGGTCACTTTGCCTACTTTCCTTATTTTAGGGTTAACCCACTTCTAATTTCTCCATTAAATTTAAATAATTGATTTTGTATTCACTTTGAATTATAGTGCACTCATAACTTCACTTTATTATTTACCTTTAAAAACTCTTAAACCACTTTGATTACTTTGACCTTTTGGGGCTTCTAGATGACATATGAGGGTCCTCCAAGTTTGTAAGGCCATAACTCCCAAACCATGATGAGTTATGTGACGTTCCACATACCACTAGAAATGGAATGACATGTAATATCCATATATAATAGTATTACCTGAAAATATATATAAACTCATATCGTTATCCATCAAACAAACTTGGGTCCATTACCCAAACTTGGGTTCTCCAACTTCTCATGGCCATAACTCTCTAACTGTGAGGAGTTATGTGGCGTTCCACATACCAACAGAAATGGAATGAAAAGAACTATCCATATAGGATAGTTTCAATGAAAAATTCACTAGTGTTCATCTCATTATTCCATAAATAATCATGGGTCCTCTAACCATACTTCTACGATAACTCAACCCGCAAAGCGTCTTCCCGTGAGGGATTTTACCATAAGGGGACCACTTTGGAGTTCATCCATTTCTACTTATTATCAACCATGAATAGAAAATAATGAGTCATATTTACATCAAAAAATCTTGGGTCCATCACCCAACCTTTGTGCTATGGGGATTTCTTCAAGGGTTGACATCAATGACAACCAACCTTAATCAACACATGACTTATCTTTGATTCCCTTCATGACTTGTCAATAGGATCGACCCACACCACAAACAACTTGATTTGACATGCCATTTTCCTCACTCATTCCCTCGTAGCCCTGCCTTTCTGTCCTTTTGCTTACTGTCCAATCATTTTTTGAAATGAAGCACTGCCAACTCATAAAGACTTTTCGTAGCACACTTCATGTTCATCATTTTCTACCATGATTTATGATTACAATGTTGATGTCATATATTCCTTGCTTTTAGCACCAGGGGTGGTTAAAATATTCTTTCAAGATCTCATATTTATGAGCTCTCATAACGGTTTTTGAATTTTGAAGAAAAAACTCAAATTGTTGCGCTATGCAAATTACCACTTCTGACCAGTTGGCAACAATGCTACTAGATCCGATGCTAAGGTGGATTCATAGGTTGAGTTTCTCGTGACTTCCTCTTGAGATCTTGTTGAGGCCTTGAAATGAATTTATTCCACATGTATTTTGTGTTTTCCTCCTCTGCACATCAATTTCAAGGAAAAATAGCGCTCATAATTTTGGTTATCGGGCCTGCATAGTTGGAGGAGATATTTCCTCACGCCATCCTATCAGTTTTTTCCCTCCTTTAAAACATGTAGATATGATTACCTGCCTATCAAGTTTTATGTATCTGGCCATCATTACCATTGATCTCACAATATCCAAACATATCCTATCCTCTGCATGCATGGTGTGCTACCTAGAGACGCTACTCAAGTTACACTATTTCTCCCCTACCTCCTCTAACAGTTGAGTTGTGTAATTTTAACCCAGTTTCCAAGACTATTACAGGGTATCCTTTCATCATGTTTTTCTTAGCGTTTCATATCTGCACATATTTAGGGAGGGGTTTCTATAGCCATTTCTAGCTAGGTAGAAACTAGTTTGGTTTAAGGGAAATTCTTGTAAAGGGGTAGCCTTGTCCATTTTAGATTTAACTCTTTAATCCTCCTGGATATCACCACTCCATAGCCATAAAATATCTTATCCTAAACTATGTAGACTCCTCATATGAATAAGTCACAGAAGGGAGGTAAGGTGGTTAGAATTGATCCTGTAGACATTCATCTATTAGAGGCAGAGCCTGTGGCCAAAGAATTTTTTCAAAGGGTGGGATGCCTCTCTTTTTTCCAGAATATGCAAAGAGGTCATCCTAAGGTGACAAGGCAGTTTGCCTTACATTTTGATGGCCTGAAGACCAAGGTAGGGGACCTAGAATTTGAGGTTTCTAAGACCTCTATTTCAACTGGTACAAGAATCCCTATCACAGGTGAGAAATGGTTTAAATCCATGGCCTTAGATGCAACCTATGCCAAATATTTCCTTAAGCCTGAACATCAAGATGATAATTTGACTAAAGGTGTGCCAAGGAATCATCTGATTGAACAGTTAGACAGGATATTGAGGATCATTCAGAGGTACTTTACATGTGAAGGGAGGTTCAATACACTATACCAATACCATATAAGGTTTCTGTTGCATTTTACTGGAAAAAATGAAATGAATATTCCCTACTATTTGCTAAGGAGCATAGGAAAGATGTAAGACAGGGGTCAATCCAAGTCTAAGGCTGTGGATACTAGCATCTTTCACTCTGGATTGATTAGAATGTTGGTTTTTGAAGAGCTGGGTATGAAGGATATCTCATGGTAACATTTAGTTATTGCTTCTCACTTTAATTTTGATATAGAAGCTACTCCTCAGTCATAGATAGCAAGCCCATTACCATCCACCAGTGTTGCTAAATCAGGTACTAGCAAGAAGAGAAAGAGCAGACTTCATGTTCAAGATCAAGAGACCATCCAGGAGGTTGCAAGAATTGAGGAGGAGGCTTGTCATTCCCCACAGAGAGATATTTCACCCCCTCCTCCACCAGAGTTAGAAGAAGCCACTTCTTCTACTAAAACTACAACAAACAAAGGGAAGAAGCTACACTTCTCCTCATATCCTTCAAAAATGAACATCAAGGTTAGAAATCCTTTCACAAGAGCATCATCTCCTAAAGAGGTTGTTGAATAACAGTCCCTACCAAAGGTCTTTATCCTACAGAAGAAGAAATATAAGGGCCAAGGCATTGGAAAGATTGTGGAGAAGAAAGAAGTAATTCCTATATAGAAGAACAAAGATAAGGGCCAAGGCATTGGAAATCCTATGGAGAATAAAGAAGAAATCCCTGTATAGAAGAAGAAAGATAAAGGCAAAGGAATCAAGAAGCCTGATGAGATAGACAAAGTAATCCCTATGCAACAGGAAGAGGAAACCATGAAAAATCATGTTGAGACTATTCAGATCACTACTCCACTTGGCAGCTAGACATTCAAAGGACTAATCAAGAAACTCAGGGATGCTAGGAAGGAGGTGGCTCCTTTGAAAGAAGATGCCATGTCTAACATAGTTAAGATGAAAGAACTCATGGATGGCTACAACCACATTCTTGACCTAGAAAGGCTTGCAGCAAGAAAGGCCCAACCTCTCCATAGGCAGCTCAAAAACCTTTATAGGCAGAACAAAGACTTTCAGTCTTAGAATAGAAGGCTCAAAGCTGATTTGCAACATTTCCAAGATGCAATGGCTCAAAGGAACTTGTAGGTATTGGTTGAAGATGTTATTGAAAAGGAGAAAACAACAACCAAGGAGAGCATAGCTCCAGTGAAGAATCATGCCACTACTAAAGGGAAGAAGCATGTTTTGCCAAAGGGAGGTCCTCCTTATCCAAGAAGGATTGTCAAGTTAATGAAGTAGCTGGTGAAAGATGAGCTCCATTTTTTAATATGGTCCCTTTTTGCAAAGATAAACAATTGATGAAACACTACATTTTCCACCTATATAGGCTTCTAGTACTTACTCTTCATATTTTTGGGTTTTCACAAAGAATTAATCCCTTCAACAGTAGTAGTGCAGACATTCCGTAGCACTATGGTGCTACAGAATAGTCTATTTTGATGTTCCACCAGTATGCTACCTATAACGCTGCCGAATCACCTAAGACAAATGGCACTGCTAATACCCGAGGTTTCTACCCATTCTGCACATGTTCAATTGAAGGTTTTGTGAATTGTGATGGTGCTACCAAAAGTTTGTCAGGATATATAGGAGGGCGCTACCAAAATTCTAGCAGAAACCGAATTCTACACAGAGACACACTAGGATGGTGATACCAAAATTCGCTACCGAAATTTTGGCAGTGACTGAATTTTGCACATAAGACACGAAGGCTTGGCGCTACCTTTTCTACTTGCCTATTTTTGAGGTTGTGCTACACTTTCTCATGAAATTCGGTAAAGGCGCTACAAAGTGTGCTACTCAGAGTGCTACCAAATGATGCTACCAACAGATACCAGGAATCAAGGAGAGTCAAGATAGCATATTTATGAATAGCTGATGATGGGGAGAATTGTAGAGACAACAACTGTCAGTGTGATAATATCCACATGCCCCTGAAGGACACTTGGCAAGCAAGGAGTTGCACACCAAAGGGGGATCATGTCATTTCAAAGATTGGTTGGATCAGTGACCAACATTTTCCCATTTTATAGCATAATTTGTTAGTTAAGTTGTTAGATGAAATAACTTCTTAGATATTTTCACGGAAGAAGGCTAGCTCGCACCTCCAACTGTTGCCTACTTTTTTATTATAAATAGATAGATGAAATTCTTTAGTATGTTCGAATGGTTAAGCTAGGCTCCCTTACACTATAATATTTTGATGAATTTACTGTGAACTGGTTATGTACTTGATTTGAGACATCTTGGTTAATAGAAATCAACTTCTTGTTCCAGCTTATTTACTTTTGATGCTAAAGTGTTCATGCTTTGAATGATTCACATGAATTGTTGTGGTGATATTATGATGTATGTTTGATTATAATATTGTTATGATGTTTCTTTAGTGTCCTTAAACTTTGAACTCAAGAATATCTTGTGTTAATAGTTTTTCTTCCTTAGGTTGTCTGCAGACCTGATGTTTACAACAACCTCTACATTCCTCTCACTAAAGTCTTCCCTCTGTTCACATTTACTCCCACTTACTGATTGAATTTATCCAAGACCTTGATTGCTCATGCATGCTAGCCCTGATTTCCGAGTTGGAAAATTATCATCTTGATTCTTTTCCATTTGACCCCTTAAAAACTCTTTTACAATTACATATAACCTGATGGGTATTGGGCTTCCCTTCCATGCAATCTAAAGGAATAATTCCTAGTGGTAATAGATTCTATGGATGGAAACAACGACATTTGACAAATATGAGATACCCCATTATGAAAATTGTTGCAAACATGGACAATCTCAAAGATTATGTGGTCGGTACATCAAACATCCTTGAGTCTTGAAACCCTCCCATACCATCAAGGCATGTGTCTAGTCTAACCATGTCAAATTTCAAGGCATACAAGCACATATTGAAGAAATTTCAATGTTGGCCCCATTCACTAGTGCTCACTATGCGGGGTCGGTGCATGACATTTGTGGTGGTTGAATTGGAAGTTCCATGAAATTTCAAGAGAGTTCCAATAAATATTCTAGGGATGGAAACAATGACATTTGAAAAATTAATATGAGACGCCCCATTATGAAGGTTGTTGCAAACATGGACGATCTCAAAGATTATGTGGCTGGGACATCAAACATCCTTGATTATTTAAACCCTCCCATATCGTCAAGGCATGTGTCTAGTCTAACCATGTCAAATTTCGATGCATACAGACACATATTGAAGAAATTTCAACGTTGGCCCCATTCACTAGTGCTCACTATGCAAGGTCGATGCATGACATTTGTGGTGGTTGAATTGGAAGTTCCATGACATTTCAAGAGAATTCCAACAAATATTCTATGGATGGAAACAATGACATTTGAAAAATTAATATGAGATGCCCCATTATGAATGTTGTTGCAAACATGGACGATCTCAAATATTATGTGTCTGGGACATCAAACATCCTTGAGTCTTGAAACCCTCCCATACCTTCAAGGCATGTATCTAGTCTAACCATGTCAAATTTCGATGCATATAGGCACATATTGAAGAAATTTCAACGTTGGCCCCATTCACTAGTGTTCAGATGGACGATCATGTAATAAATATGAAATCTATAACTAAGTATGGGAAAGGTTGACTTCTATATAACTACAATATGGGGAGGGCTTCTTGACTTCTGTACTTGATTGTTTGGGGAAGGTTGTGTTTCTCTTTATGTTCATATATTTGAAGAGAGGATTAGAGCATTTAGAGTATTCATGACACTCTCGGGATTACTTTTGAAATACAGATAAAGGGGGATAAATGTCTAGACACATGTATTCTTATTCATATATTCATGTTGCATTGACATACACAACTGATCTAGAAATATAGCGATAGTATATTTTTTTTTATTTGTCGTTGATTTGACCCTAGTAAGTGGGGAATTATCCCCTATCACAACTACCATTTCAATAATTTGATATCTTCATAAAAAAAACATGTAGAGATTTTACATCTATGTATGTGAAAACTGAGGAAAACTACATTGAAACCAATCAACCATCCATCACCATTCTAACCATAAACACCATAGAATTCAAAAGGATGTTTATTAATTATATAAAAACCCAACAACAATCATAGAGAAAATTCACTAATCTAGGTTGTATCTTGCATAATCATTTTTGGGATATAAGTAGTAATAGTGAAATGGTAGAAAACTATGTGAATGTGAATGTTAATTGGTGAAGTTAATTAAAAAAAAAAACAAATTAGTATGGTAATAAGACACTATGGATCAAATCAAAGAGCATGGTTTTTTGATAATTGAAATCATTGGATTGATAGTAGAGAGGGTGATGAAAAATTGAGGTTTATGAAACTAGTCCACTAATTGGACGAAAAATATATGCTCCAAGTCAACGACTACAATATAATTGTAATTACACAGAGGAGGCTTAAATGTAATAAAATTAATGGTGTTTTTTCATATAACTATGGGTGATATAACATAAGCCCTATTATAACAAAGTAACAAAAATTTGAACCTACAAATAAGAATGGGTAATTTCTACCATTAAAATCTCCCTCCAATACTACTTAGACTAAGGACTAAACATAATATGAAATCATTAATTTAACCAAAAACCCAAATTGAAGGCATTGGTTGTGCTCTACATTACTAGAATCAATTATTTTAGATGAAAAAGACTAAATCACTAACCCATTATTTTCTAAGTGTGAGCGCTAATAAGACAATGGTTGGAAGACTTGACACCCCCAAATCTCTTCAAAATGCTTCTATTTTAGGTGTTTATATGGATGAGAGTATAAACTATGAATAAATCACTCACCTAGTTAATCTAGCCGATGAAATTGTGACCATTAAACCCCTGAATCAAAGATATCGAGGTGAATTTTGATCTCTATTAGGGGATCGGATGGACAATGTCTTGAACCAAACTAGCTATTGTATTAAGTCATAATTACTAAATAAGAAAAAAATCACAAGGAATACCATATATTCATTTATCATGGATATTTAAATATGATTATTTAAATCTTCACACCCCAATTTTTTGACTAATATCCCTAAAAAGAGACCATCGATATTGTTATTAAATGGTCAAGATACCACAAATAATTTCATTAAATGATTAAGAGACCATGAAGACTATTTCATTAAATGATCAAGAATCTATTATTTTCTTCGTTTCTTAGGGCTGCTATTTCCTACACCATTCAATTCTTTTGCAAACATCCCTTTGGTTAATGACATGACACAAGGGAGGGTTGGACCTAATTATAAGTTTGTTGGTTGTGAAATTGAAATTATCAAATAAACTAATTATAAAAAAGGGTTCAATGTCAAGTTTGGAAACCCTTCTAAAACACAAGATTCATGACCCACTATAGTTTACCTATTTGATTCTAAGAGAATTTTCAAAAAGGGATCAATGGTCCACCATTGTTTTCCTCTTTTCTTCTCATAGAATTTCCTATTGTTTTCCTATTTTCCTCACTTCGTCATAATTTAATTTAGATGTTTCATTTCTTGTTGAAGCTGCTCAATTTAGTTTGTAGAAAACTTGATCAATTGTAAGCAATTCAATTGGTTTGACCGACTTGCATTGCAAGTTCAGGAAAATAACATTTTGAAGCCTCCATATATATTAGTTATCCTTCTATGGTCTACTTTAAATTATACACAACTAAGAGTCCCATCCCTCCTTAATGCTAGTTTGTTGTCCATCTTGATAGTGAATAGTTAATGCTTGTGAAGCACAATCTCTTATGCAAATATAGAAGAATTAATGTTCTTTGTGAACTTATTTTGTTTAGATAAGACACATGATAATTAATGGCACTATTATCCTTCTCCTCCTGGTCCTCCAACTCAATCATGCTCAGAATACTCTTCAACAAGAGTGCATCACATTTTTCTCTAATTCCTTCTCTCAAAACCCCAATTTATTTTATATCTTGCTTGCTTTGCTTGATAGAGTAAAGCTCCCATTTTCTTGTTGTGTATCACTAATATACCAACATACTAGTGGGGGAGTAATTAATACTCACCTTACCAAAATTCCATCAATATATACCATCGTTGAACATTCTCAGAGTTCAACTTCTTAGAGATGGATCTCATGTCTAGAACACAACTAAGAAAACCAAACACTTATTCTTTCACATTGTTTATGGGAAACTAGGGATGACAAATTTGCCTATTTATAGAAATATTCTTAGAAGAAAATGACCTATTTAGTTATAACATGAGCTTAGTATCGATCCATCCAACCCTACCTTTCATCATCAAAGTAAATCTCTAGAGGCTTGTTCAGTTTGGGTCCCTCGTGAACTAGTTGATATGATTTGGTCAAAATTTCAATTCCATCTTCTCCCTTTTCAAACATGACCAAATATCCTTTAGTGGGGCACACAAGGACTCAAAAAATTCTTCATAAGTTAGGCATATCAATAACTTATGAATAATTTGGTTCAGGTGACGCCTAATGGAATTTGGATACACGTTTGGAATCATTATATTTGACCTTAAATATCATTGGTTCTATGATAGTTGACTAGGAAACAAAATATTACTTGAGATAACATTCATAAGGAAGACTTCTTGGGTCCCTCATAATGATGTATGTGTAGGGATAATTTAGAGACTTGCCATTTTTTCTTTTTTCTATCACTATGCTTCCTACCTTTGGGGCTAGGTCTTCTTTGGAACACATAACAATATTTCTAGACAACAAAAAACCACAACCTTCCTTCATCATTAGCATTAGCATATATTCACCTTATAGATTGGGGCACAATTTTGGAATATTATCCTCGGCTTTGTTACTTGGCATATATGGTTTGAAGACAATAATTGTATTTTTGACGAAACATCAATATGGTTCAATGTATAATTTTTACATAATTTTACATGTGTATAATTTTGTATTTTTACATGTGTATAGTTTTGTTTTAGATTTTAACTTCAAATTTTAACATAAATATCAATCATTAAACCAAATTTCATTATAATTTTAACTTCAAATTTTAACATAAACATCAATCATTAAACCAAATTCCATTATACTATAAAATATCATCTAATGAGAAATTATTTAATTCCCAAATCTCTTTTATTAAGGATTTATGTAAACTGGATTGTACACCGTTAGATCCCACACTCTAGATAAAATTAAATGTTCTGCAGGTTTTGTATCTTGGTGTTTATTTCTCCCTTAGGGTTTTATCACAAACATTAGGGGTATATCTTCCTCATTCAAATCAAATAAAGCACACAACCTACTGCTTACAAGAAAAAATTTCTCAACGACGAATACAAGAAGAGAGAGGGGATGCTAAGCCAACAAGCATACAATCTCGCAAGGGTTACTCCATTAAAAGTATATTCTAGCGATGCAGTTTGAGTTATGGCTAAGAAATTTGTATGTAGGGTGATGTGATTTGGATTCAGTGAAATAGAAAAATACGCAATGAAAATTGAAGCCAAAAATTTGAGTACCGGGTCTCAAAGATTCAGCGATTCTCAGCATAAACCTCAGTCCAAAAATCCCCAAACCCAGCAACACAATGAGAGGATGAATCTGAAAAAAACAAAGGCACTAGCCCAATAGAGTACGAAAAAACAATCACAGGGAAGCCAAAGTGGATCATTGGTCAAAATTTTCTCAGAATCTATAGGGCTTTCAAAGAGAGCCAAATGCAGAAAATGACAAGAATGGAAAGAAGCTATGAGAATATTGGAGAGCCATTCTGATAAACCTAATTCAGAGGGGTGAAAAAACAAGAATATGATGAAAATACAATCATAGGGAAGCCAGAGTGAATCAAAGGTCAAAATGGGCTCAGAATCTGGAGGGTTTTCCGAGATATCCAATTGCAGAGAACATGTAGGATGGGATGAAGTCATGAGAATGTTGGAGGCCCATTTGAAGGGACACATTTCATTATGCAATGAGAAAATAAAAGTTTCGAAGTTTGTTTCAAGAGGGGAATATGTCTTTCTTACAGGCTCTACAGGCACATGTAAGATCTATCTTATTGATTTTGTAGTAAAAATATTGAAGTAATTGCATGGTCCAGGCTCTGTCTTTGTAACATCCTTAACAAGGATTGTAGCATGCCATTTGAATGACATGACTCTACATTCCTTTGTTGGAGCTCCACCTTTTTTTGTGACTCAGGAACAATTGTTGAGAATAATTCAAACAAGCCAAGAACAAGCCAATAAACCATTAAAACAAGCCAAGAACAAATCCTGAGAAAACAAACAAGACAATAACATGTCATTAATTCAATGTTGAGTTTGAGCAGTTCCACCATTTTCCATTGATTAACAATAGGCCTGGTGTTATTATTTGTACATGGGGAAGTTTTCCATATTTGATAGAATGTAATTTCTTTATTAGACATTGCTCAATAATGCATTTACATGAGATAGGGTACTATTTGAAAAATATATATGACTCCTTAAGATGTGGTGCATCCATTACAAAAAAACTCATAGAGTTTGTTTTTTTCCGAGAAAATGTGCATGTGAATGAATTGATCATTTACTAATTAAATCATTTTTTAATTCATTTTCCTCCTGTCCCAAGGTCACAAAGGTCCTTACATGTGTGCTAAATCATCTTGATTTTGATTTTGAGTTAGCAAAAGTCAGAGATAAAATGTAAATTGATTCTTATTAGGTACCCACATTCTCATTACGATTTGTAAATACTTGCAACATCAAAATATATCAAAAATAAAACTACTAGCCACTGGAAAACATAAATATATCTCTAGGCTAGTGATGGAACCATTTGAGTTCTTTTCCTTCAAGAAAATTTGCAAACAACATAAAAAATACAACATCTTCAATCATGAAATCTACATGAGATAATGAAAATAAATAAACATTTGTCATAGGGTCTTGGCCCCTTGGCCTACTATAGTTGGTTAAATGACACAAAGGAAACAACTAGTTTCTTTAAGGCCATTAAATAAACTATCAGATTAAATAAACATGTGATTCTGAATATGTCACCTCTTCATTATCTATGGTATTAGCTTACTTGTTATATTGGGTTTTAACATACATGATATACCTAAGTTGTTATGCTTATCAAGTACAATACTAAGATTCCTAGTGCATGATTATTCATTCACTAATCAAAGCCCATATGAGTGTAACTTATGGATATATCTCATCCCATCTTATGAATCCTGGCTGGTGAGAAAGGAAGCATTGATCAAGGATTCCCTAGAACACATCCAGGGGCCCTAGAAGACATCTAGGGACTTATATCATCAACCACCAAGGAACGCATCCAAGGATCAATCCAAGCACCGAACAACGATTCCCTGGAAGACATCCAGGGGCCCTAGAACACATCTAGGGACTTATTGCTTGTTCCTTGACCAAGAACCCCAACAATATACTGGGGGCCCTCACTAGGGTCTTTTTCCATGGCTCTAATTGGTTGGGTCCCAAACCAAGAACCCCAGGAGTGTACTGGGGGCCCTAGATCTCAGCTAGGGTTTTTGTTATCCTTCAGAGAATGTCTCTTGTAGTTGCATTAAATTCAACAGAATTAAATGTTGTTCCGGTCATATGCATGATCTTGAATGGTTATACTTGCATGCATTAATTCATCAACAATAAGAAAATGAAGAAATATGGTATCAGAGCTATGAAAATGTTGGAGCCCTAGAGGGAAGAGGAATAGCCTAAGGGATTGTGTGGTAGAGAAGGGGATCTCATTCCTTGGGTTGTGCACATATTGAGATAGTTGTAGGAATTAATAGACTGTTATAACTAGGAATTTGGGCTGTGTGAGAGAATTAGAGCCCACCATAGGAAGAGTTTTTCCTTGTGGACTCGTAGTCTTAACTCGGGGGTGGCCCTATTGCAAAACAATCACAGGAAACAATGAACCTATGGTTGGGTGGAACGTCCTTTGTCCACATCGAATTGGTGAATTGTTCCCAAAAGATACATGTTTATGTTTTATTTGTGTAAATGTTGAATTACCACTGTTTATGTCTTGAATTGAATGTTTTTCTAGTTGTATGCATGCCCATGCATGGTTATGCTTGCATGTATAAATTCATTAACAATGGGACAATGAAAAAATATGGTATCAGAGATATGAAAATGTTGGAGCCTTGGAGGGAAGAGGAATAGCCCTAGAAATAACATGGTGAGAAGGGGATCCCATTCCTTTGGTTGTTCATGCTGATGGGAAAGAGAATTGGTGGATTGAGATAGTTGTAGGAGTTAACAGACTATGATAACTATAAAATTGGGTTTTCTGAGACAATTAGACCCAACCATAGGAAGAGTTTATCTTTGCGAAATCATAACCTAAACTCGAGTGTGGAACATTGTTCATCCACAGCGAATTGATGAATTGTTCCCAGAAGATAAGTGTTTAAATTTTATGGTTTATTTGTGTAAATGTTGAATTGCCATTGTTTGTCTTGAATTGAATTTTTTTTTTGGTTGTCTGCATGAGCCTACATGGTTATGATTGCATGTATTGATTCATTAACAGTAGGACAATGAAGAAATATTAGAGCTATAAAAATGTGGATTTCAGCTAGAAGGTTGGGAAGTTATAGAATGGTATTGGAGCAAGAAATTAATGGAAAATTTGTAAATTCTAACCTTGTACAATGTCTACTATAAATAGATATTCAGAAAAGAACAGAAAAGATACAATGGAAAATACAAACATTACACAGATATTTTTCCCCTAGAAACCCAAACCGGGAAAACCAACATATATTATATTCATTCATTGTGTTACATTGTTTACAATACAATATACATATAGGAGTCAACGGCATCCAAAACCCTAACCCAATGACCTGGATTAGTCCAAAACCCTAATTCCTTAACCGGAAATAGAAAACCATCGACAAAATCCATGTGCCGAAAAAAACCCACCTAAATACATGACACGTTTCTCGAGGTAGAATTTTTTTTTCCTGGGGCACTACCCCCGGAACCTCACGCGGGGGGATCCGACCCCCTGTACCCCCCCTCTCACCCCCCTACGCACCTGACGCATATG
Source organism: Picea sitchensis (assembly GCA_010110895.2). NCBI lineage: Eukaryota > Viridiplantae > Streptophyta > Pinopsida > Pinales > Pinaceae > Picea > Picea sitchensis. Next base: position 43,655 of record SNQJ01S0022080.1, on the reverse strand, counting down.
CTCAGACACTACTACTTGTGCAAATAATATAACACATACCCAACACAATTGTGTTCTCCAAAAATACCTCGTATCCTCAACAGTGTATAGATGGTATTGGGTATGTTACATGAAGAAATAATTGTTTGCAATATAGGTAGAGAAAAATAATGAAATAAATAAAAGGGATGGTTTAGGAAGTCATTTTTATATTTGGCCCAATGTATTTCATAAGAATGCTTATATAACAAAAAACGCAATAGAGGGCAAGCCAACCACTACTGTTTGAACCATACACTAGTTGGACATTTCTAGGCATTGCATGAAGATAAATACTATTGTCCATGGCTGCAATTATAGGGTTTGATGAACTATAATTTCACATGCAAACCCTATATTTTCACTCACATTTATATGAAGTCCCCAGCCTATCCCTCATTCCAGCATTTCCAAAGAGGTAATTGTTTTACTTTACTAGAATGAAATTTTATTAACATTATTGTACAATGATACTTATTTCAAAGTGCATTGATAACCTCAGCTCATACATGGATATTAATTGGAATTATCATCATTTATAAATGAAACTCAAATAAACAATATTCCAAACTGGAAAAATTCCATTAATGTATTTCACTCAATTATTGAAACAATGTTTCACTACTAAATTATTGTCAAACATCATATATATCATCTTGAAATGACAACAATCTTAATCTTTAGTATTGGGTACTTCAGTACATGTATTAACCCCACCAATCAATGGATTGAAAAACTATAAATATATTCTCTCTTCAAGCACTGAGTGGTGGGGAAACTAAATACTTCCCAGTCAGGAAGAACAACCAATTGAAAAGTCTAGCCACAAAATCTAAGATATTCTAGTAGAGCATGAAGTGTGACTTATATTTCCACAACACATGGACCTGTTTTTCCAATTATGATTATTTTAAAACTGTACAAATCAATAACATAAAGGTAATAGAAAACTTTGAATTTTGAATTTCATTAAATTTGCAGAATCAATCCAAGTCAGCATGTGACTGACTGAAAAACCAATTATCGTGTGTATTTACATGTATGATTTAACCAACTAAGCTTCAATGTGTTATGTATCTTCCAATTCGTTGAGTGTTGTCTACAGATTTTGATGATCATCTCTACCAAGTTCATTAAATGTTGATTGAAGATTTGGCATAACCTTGGCTAACATCAGCTTGGAACCAACTGAACTGTTGTTCTCTGAAACTGTGTCAGAATTCAATGGAACTTCTGAAAGAGATCCAACTTCAACACCCTTCATATATGCATCACATGAAACAAGAATGGAATGACTACATCTTTGGAAGTGGTCTTTAACGAAGCTTTCAAAATGTTGTATCCAACAAAAAAAATAAGAGTGACTTTATTTAAATGACTCAAAAATTACAATGAATTAAACCAAGATACAAATTTTTCCTCAGCAGAAAAACCTGGTGTACCTGTGGAGGTCTATGTAGAAGATATAACATCATTTTTCTTGTAAGTAGAAAATAATTTTCATTATATGCAAGATAATTCTTCTCTCCCTCAATGGTACCAATTTTCTTAACACATCCTGATTCATTGAAGTATGGTTTGGCATTTAGTACAAAGCCCTGAAGAGAAATGAGGACTTGTAGAATGCTTGAAATTTTGGGGTCCCATATTTCATTTCCTCTGCTAGTCCATGCATTCAGAAGACTCAGGCATACTTTTACAGTTTCATATAAATTGGGATTCAATTTAATCCCATGAGAATGATAGTATAATTCCTGCAAAGTTTTGTCACAATTAAAACCAATATTGAAAGAAAAAAAAAAGGGATGATAACAACCCCAAGGTTCGATCCTCTTTGTTAAGGTGTAATGCCCAGGGAGGTTGTGGGATCAATTCCCATAGAGTCCTATGACGTTGCCAGGCACTATTGCAACTGGCAGTTAGAGTCGTCCTCCATACAGGAACCCAGAGAAGGGGGAGAATCAGTGATCCAGATTTTATGAGAAGAACAAAATGAATATAGATTATTAACAAGTGCTTAACAAAAAATAACAGAGATACAGTAATTTTCTATTCAATAACGAAATAAGATGAAACTGTAAAACACAGCGGAAACAAGCTTGTTGGAATGGTGGCGACTTATCTCTAAGAAGAGATGTGACGACAGTGCGCATTCGCAAGAAGCCAATTACAATGAGGCTCTGAAGGCATTTTTACAATAAGCAAGAATGCCAAAAACTCTAGACATCAAAAAACCTAACCCTAGTATATGAAGCGCCAAAAGTCATGTGGGCCCCATTTGGGTAAGTTAGTACATCAACTTCCCGGGGTCGTAACTTTTGCATACAATCTCCATTTTAGGCGTGTGATAGCCCGTTGGAAAGGTATCACTGAGGAGATTCATTTTGGGGGATCAATCATGCCTTTAGATACCATTAAGTATATCAATCCCGGAAAATCTTCATTTAGGCCCTCAAAATGGCCCTGGAAGTTAAAACTGCTAAAAATAGTAAATTGCCAGAAAACTATTTTGAGCCAGTTGGAAAAGGTGGGTGGCCATCGATATCCATATGGATCAATCCTCCATCCTTAGGAATAAATGGTCTCCATTTCGTTGAGGTCCCCAATCAGATGAGCAAATGTTTGTTGAATTTCGCCCCGGGTGAGCCACTTGCCTTGGTGCAGGAGCTGCCTTGCTTTGACGACTCGATAAAGTTGGATCCTTTGTTGTCGAGTGCCCTTGATCTATCTGTCCATAATATAATCATTGGATTCCTGTTGTATGTATTTGAGGTTGAGCTATGTTGGTGTCAGTTTTTCTCCTACTTCTGAGGTGTCCAATAATGGTGGGAAATAAGGGCGAAGGAGATCCACATTGAACACTGGGTGCAGGCCAAGGAAAGGAGGAATGTTGAGCTCAAAAGCATTATCCCCCATGGAATTGTGATAGTGTACGACCCATAATGGAGAGGGTGAAGCTTCTTATGGGATCCTATAAGGCGTTCTTTCTGCAAGTGCAACCAAACTTTGTCGCCCACCTAAAACTTATGTGGCACCCGATGTTGATCATGGCACTATTTGTACTTGTCATTGGACTTCTGTAGGATATCCTGAACCTATTGGAGGATGTGTTGGATCCTCTCAATGAACTGGGTGGCTTTGTCAGCTTTAGTTGGAGTAGGAGATGAGTCAATTGAGGTGACCACAAGGGGAAGTGCAACATCTATGGGACCCAATGGTTGGAATCCCTACCCCAATTGAAAGGGGCTCTGGCTGGTTGATCTATGCAAGGCTCGGTTGTATCTATGTTGGACATAGGGAAGGTTCTCATCCCATGTGCGAGGGTGCTTTGAATTATACATGCGAAGGATATGCACAATCATTCGATTTACAACCTTAGTTTGGCCATCTGTTTGGGGGTGGAAGGCTGTGGATTTGGTGAGCCTGGTGTCCAGCAGTGACTAGAGGTGCAACCTGAATGTGTTGAGAAATCGACTATCCCAATCTGAGACAATGGTTTGTGGGATTCCAAAATGTACCCAGAATCATTCAAAGAAGAGATTAGTAGTGGCCTCTGCTGTGATTCTCTTCTTGCAGACAACCAAAATCCCCATCTTATAAAAGCAATCAACAACCACAAAAACACAGTCATTTCCCTGCTTGGTGGACGGGAGGCCCGACATGTAGTCCATTGAGATGGATTCCCATGGCCTGTCAGGAGTAGGAAGAGGGGTGTACAGGCCCTATTTCTTAGTGGTTGGTTTGGCAACAGTGCATGCAATGAAGGACCTGATGTACTTTCCAACCTCCTGTCGAAGTTTCGGCCTGTAGAAATGTTTTTGTAGCATCACCAATGTCTTTTCGACGTTGAAGTGTCTTGCCACCCAACTATAGTGGGATTCTCAGATCAACTTCTCTCGCTCACTTGATGGAACATAGATATGGCCCAGATGGTACAACAACCCATCCTGAAGATGGAAATTATTGACAACTTCATTTTCACCCAACATTTGGTAGGTGGTGGCGAAGTCAGGGTCTATCTCATAGAGTTGGGGGCATCCATATGTCTCATGGATGCAAGAGTCTAGCACCATGGTGAGTGCCGTGATTGATGGTCTACTGAGTCAATCAACAATGCGATTGGTGCTTCCTATTTTATACTTGATGTTGAGGTGGAATTGCTGCAAGTATGTGGACCACTTTTGATGGTGCTCATTCTGCAATTTTCCCTGTGTCTGCATGAACTACAGTGGCTTATGATCAGTGTGGATGACTATCTCCTTCCCAAGAATTTATTGTCTCCACTGGTGGCATGCTTGCACAATGGATTACATTTCTTTATCGTAAGTAGGGTACTTACAGATAGTATCCGACAGTGTCTCACTATGATAGGCCACGGGGTGGTCGTGCTGAGTGAGAATGGCACCCACAACATAGCCTGAAGCATCTGTCTCGATCTCAAAGGGATGTTGCAGGTCTGGTAGTGAAAGTACTGGGGCTGAACATAAGCACTAATTCAAATCATCGAACACTTATTCTTGAGATAGGCCCCACACAAATTTTTCCTTACCACCACCCTTGTTTATTTGGTTGAGGGCCCATGCAATATGGGATGCAATATGGGAGAAACCCAACACAAAACTGCGGTAGAAATTGGCAAGGCCCAAGAAGCTCTGAAGCTTAGTGAGTGTTGTTGGGGCTGGCCAGTCACGGATGACTTGGATCTTGGTTGGATCCACATATATGCCATGTTGATCAATGATGTAGCCCAGGTAATGGACCCTATCCATGCCGAAGGAGCATTTTTCCAAGTTGGCATATAGCTTGTGCTGTCACAGGGTGTGCAGAACATGTTGACTATGCTGCAAGTGTTCGACCCAAGTCTTGTTGTAAATTAGAATGTCATCCAGATACACCACTACAAAATTATTGGTGAATGGTCGCAGGATATCATCCATCATCCTCATGAAAGTGGCTAGAGAATTTGTCAAACCAAAGGGCATGACCAACCATTCAAAAAGGCCTTCCTTTGACTTGAAGGCGGTCTTCCATACATCTATCTATTCTATCGGGACCTGGTGGTAGCCAGACTTTAGATCAATCTTACTGAAGTATTTGGCCCCCGTGTGTTGATCAAGGAGGTCATCGATTCGGGGAATCGGGTACCAGTTTCTGACTATGATTTTATTCAGAGCCCAGTAATCAATACAGAGTCACCATGTTCCATATTTCTTCTGTACCAGCATGATTGGGCTCCCGCAAGGTGATGAGTTAGGGTGGATGTGCCCCTTGTGGAGCAGTTCTTGGATCTGTCACTTGATCTCCTCATTCTCTAACAAAGAGAAACAATAGACTGGCCCATTGAGTAGTGGTGCGTCGGGGGTCAGATCGATGGGGTGCTTGACCTGGCAGTGTAGAGGTACTCCTGTAGGTGAGGAGAAGATTTATGAGTATTATTCCATGACCTTATCTACTTTCTTCTACTGTGTGGAGAGGTCAGTCACAGAGACCCTGGATGTTGTTGTGATCTTTCACTTATTCTAAGAGAGAATCACGAAGAAGACAAACTTCCCCATCTGAGAGATGAACTTCCTGCATTGCTTAACAGAGATCAAGGAAATAACACTAGGTGGGACTGCCTCGGGTATCCTGTACAATTTCCTGCTCAAAGTAATAGTAACACTACGAGGCCTAGACTCATATACAACATGACATTTCCATAAATAAGGTTGGCCCAAAAGAACATCACAAATTTTGAGAGGAGCAACATCACACAATACCTCATCTTTGAAGGGCTTTATGTCGTACAACAGTTGGCACTGTTGGCTGACGTAGAGGTCGCTTCCTTGGCGGAGCCATCCAATGGTGTAGGTTTGTGGGTGTGGCCTTGTTAGCAGGGCTAGCCACTTGAAAACCTCTACTGAGATGACATTCTTCTGTCTATCTCTATCAACGATGAAGTGCAGTGGGGTGCCTTTTACCCACATCTATGAATGGAAGAGGCACTCTCCTTCTTCTGGCTTGTCTGGTTCACCAGGCATGAGCTTGGTGGTAGAAACGGTGGCACTGGGTTCTATGTCAATGATCCGTCTTCCCCTTTCTAGTTTTGGCTGAGAGTCAAAATCCACATCTGATTCAGAGGCTTTCACTTTGGCCACCAACGACTACTTTGAGTGGCAGTCAATAGTGTTATGCTAAGGGCTCTTATGGAAGTCGCACCACTTCCCAGTATCTTTCTTTGTCTCTCCGGTGTCCTTCTTTGATTGCAGCTTGGACTAGTTTTCCTGATACTGTCCATATTTTCTCTGTCCTTTGTTCGGTGGGTTGGGGACACCCTTTCCTGGATTTTTTTGTGAGGGGTTCCCAGGCCCAAATTTCTGTGTCTTTTATTTGAGCTTCTGCTCGATTTTGACGGCATATCGGTAGGCCGCGCCCAAGATTGAGATGTCCAGAAATTCCATTTTGTTCTAGATGTATCTATGTAGAGCACCGTGATACTTGAGCACCAGATGTCGCTCTAAATCTTTGATACCCAACTTGGTGCGCAAGGTATGGAAGATATTTGTGAAATTTGGCACTGCTTGGTCTCTTTCTTGCCGCAGTGTGGTCCATTTGGTATACAGGTCGTCATAACTTCTGACATGGTATTATTGTTCCTTAATAGAGTCCTTGAAGGATTCCCAAGTGGCTATGAATGAAAATAATGAGTTTTCCTCTGTTTCTTTTTTCTCACAGAAATTTTCCCACCAACCTTTGACATGGGGATCAGCTTTGAGGAGCGCAAAAGTAATCTTCTCTCTATTCGAAAAGTTATGGATAGAAAAATACCCTTCTGGTAGATTCAACCACTTGTCTACATCATCTGATTCTATATGACCTTCAAATATAGGAATATCAAAGTTTATTTGTACCTTAAAGGGGTCGACGCCTCCATTTGAAGAAGATGCGTCGCATGTTGGTAGCCATCGAAGGATTTGCGTGAAACTATCCATCATCTCGTTCCTTTGTTGCGTGAGGGATTCCTCAATCAATAGTTTGAAAAGATCTCATGTCTCATCATCTTTCTTTTCTCATACCATGGGAGGTCGCTTGGGCATGCAAGAGCTTCTATCCTCAAGAGAAACAAGCTCGAGACCCAACTCTTTCTAGTCCGACCTCGTTGGGGACATGCATTAAGACGACAAAGAGTAGACCGCTCTGATACCACTGATCTAGATTTTATGAGAAGAACAAAATGAATACATATTATTAACAGGTTCTTAACACAAAATAATAGAGATACAGTAAAATTGGTTTTCTATTCAATAACGAAATAATATGAAACTGTAAAATGCAGTGGAAACAAGCTTGCTGGAATGGTGGCGGCTTATCTCTGAGAAGAGAAGTGACGACAACGCACATTCGTAAGAAGCCAGTTACAATGAGGATCTGAAGGAATTTTTACAATAAGAGAGAATTCCAAAAACCCTAGACATCCAAAAACCTAACCCTAGGAGATGAAGCGCTAAAAGTCATGTGGGCCCCGTTTGGGTAGGTTAGTACATCAACTTCCCGGGGTCGTAACTTTTGCATACGATCTTCGTTTTAGGCATGTGATAGCCCGTTGGAAAGGTATCATCAAGGAGATTCATATTTTGGTCTCAATAATTCCTTTAGATATCATTTAGGATCTCTATCCCGAAAAACATTCATGTAGGCCCTCAAAATGGCCCCAGAAATTAAAACTGCTAAAAATAGTAAATTGCCAAAATTGTCAGAAAACTGTTTTGAGCTAGTTGGAAAAGGTTGGTGGCCACCGATATCCATCTAGATCAATCGACAGGGCACTGGAAAGGTATCATATTCCTCAATCTAAATGCTTAAGTGTGAGAGGGTGAGGGGAATTATTTCTCCAAAAAGAAAGGGATGATACTTTAATAAAACATCCACTGAAGACCAAACTAGACAGAACACAGAAAAAAATGACTTTATTGAAACATTTAATGAAAATATACTTTCATTTCAAACTTATAAGTAACAAATTATTACCGGTTGTGCCTGAGGGTAATCAGATGGAAGATAAATATCAAAGAAGAAAAGGCCATCTTGATATGGAGACCCACTGGCTCCAAGAATCAAAGCCTTGAGAAAATCCAAACGATCGTCATAGACTGGCACATAAATCATGTCTGTCCAGTCATAATAAGAGGTTTTAAAACATGCTAGCATGTATAATTCAGTTAAATTTTTTATTCCAAATTAGAGAGAAAGAAAATAATTAAATGCTTACCAGGAAAAAACAATTCAAGGATACTCCACTCTTGCTAAAATTTCTTTGACCACTTTCTATCATTAGAACTCTGTTTAGAAGATATTGAAACATTTAACATTGTTATAGTAAAAATGCAACATCATCTTGATTCTTAATATCAAGAAGAACAAGACAAGACATAAATGTAATAGACTGAAAATATGACACAATCATGCACACTCTGAAAATACCTGAGCTATTTCATTCATAAAGTAATGGTCTAGAGGGTCTTTGACAATGTCAAAGTGTTTGAATTGGTCATCTTTTCTAGAAACAAACAAGTTATGCATTTGATTTGAATTGAGTTTCATATGAGTAGGAATACTGTCTGTTGAATAATCTCCTGTGGAAACTTGCACTCTGTCTTGGAAACTTTGAACATCTTCCTCATTTATGTGGCCACTACATTCTACCTTGATCTTAGAATCTATCACCTTTGATGCTACAGGCATAAAAGTCAAACCATATTCAATATGCTCCAATTGATGACACTTGGAATCTCTTGTAAGTTGTTCACATTCATCATTGCTCATCTCAGTCCCATCAGTGTTCTGTTCAAGTCCATTTTGCAAAGTAGTTTTCTCCTGAGAACCTGCATCCATAGTATTTGATAAGCTCTTGGAACCTCGAAATCCAAGTAGACTAGTGGAAAGTCTAGCAACAAATCCAAATGTTGCTCGAGGTATTGACATGCCACCATTTCTACAGTCGTTCAAGTTTTCATCTGATGGTAAAGTTTCCATATCATTATTTACATCGTAGTAATTGGGTTTGGAATATGTTCCACAACCTGTTCCAGTTATTCATTATAGACAAGATATGTTACTAGAGAATATGTCTAAAACAAACTACCTAAAAAATATATCAATCTGATCAAAATAAATCATGTTACCTCCTTATCAGCCTCAAATGCATCGATTGTATTATCATCAACAGTTTCCCAAATTGAATCATCATCACCATCCTCATCACCATCATGAAAACTACTTTGAGATGATTCCATATCATCGTCCCTACCATCTACAAATTGTTTTTGTGGTCCAACCTATACCATACAAACAAGCATTAAAATGAAGAACAAAGAATAGGAAACAATCATGGCTAGACCATTCTACAACATAAAATAGTACAAATAAAATGAATGCATAGATTACTTGAAGTTACTTGAAAAATACGCATAGGAATATTGGTATAATGGTCATATTATTGTATATAAGTTTAGAATAGATTTAAGTTAATAAAAAATAAGTCACATTTACTACAAGTGACTTAAATAATAAAAAGTTAATTGTCTCTTGGTCATCCATTTCTAGTGAGACTCTAGGTGCCTCACCTTAGTGACTTACAATGTACAAAACAAATTTGAGCTCATTGGAATAAAACAAAAAAGCATTCAAGCTTTGGCTTTCCTTTCTGCAATTGTTGTTTGCTTGTATTTTCTGCGTAAATTTCTTCATTGTATCGTATCCTAGTTATAGGCATATGGGAGAGTTATCTCATATATGAGAAGCACGGTCAACAAGTACAGTCATCGTGGATACACACAGGAACAAGGAAACATCACAGAAGGCAGATTGAGGCAAAGATGGAATTTGTATTGCAGAAAATGACCTACATGGTTATCCTATAAGATATCCTAAAATGAAGTAATAATTCATACTTATGATATGATGATATGGTTGTACCAATTATCTATATTGTACATCTTGTTATGAGCACCTCAATGTTATATTACGAGGCCTCATGTATTGTATTGATGTAAGAGAGTGATGTATTATTATTGTACATTAATACAATGTGAGCTTGGATGGATATTATGCTTCTTATGTGACATTTCTGTGTGTGAATATTTGTTCATGGCTACTCATAATACCAACATTTGGTATCATACCGATGCTGAGTTTATAAGTTTGTGGGTGTGAGGTGCTCCATGATGGATGATAATGTTGGAGTGCATATCTATTAAGGCTTGCTAAAGCTGCCAGAAGGGAGAGCCGAGTTGGTGTTGGGTGAGCTATAAGGAAGGTCAGATCAGAAAATTTGAATCATACTGTTTTGTTTGGTCCACAAATTTTGTGGTTGTCGATTGACGATTGGTTTAACATATTCTGTTGGTTGACGATTGGTTTCTGAAAGAAGGAAGATGTGCTTTGTCTCTTCCCTCACTATAATGGCACGCTAGATCATGGAGAATTTTTTGTGGCTTCATTTCATATGCAGAGAATAAAAAATGATGAATACTTTCACAATGATGGTCGTATTAGTTACAAGGAGTTTGCGTCTATGATGAAAACTGTTAGAAGTCATAACATTTGTTTTTTCATTATCTCATAAGATCTTCATGTTAGATCATTGTTGTGATGGTTCCGCTGGTTATTTTTGTTGATTTGGAGGCACTCACTGGTAGGTTCCATTTGCACTAGTGGCTCGCAATCTAAAGAAAAATAAAATAATCCCAAAGATGTGAAATGCTTCCAAGAAAGGAGAGGAAACTTTAAAGACCATTTAGGAAAGATGCCAAGATTTGGTATTGTTACAAGGGAAAAACTCTCTATGGCCAAGGGTAAACCACAACAGATAGGTATGACTGCAGAAATAAACTCAATTCCAACATATGCTATATAGATTAATGTGAAATATAATAAAGAGGCCTACCTCGATCCAATGTTTGATGATGTTCCACCATTGAGAACTTTGACCCAAAGCTTTATACTTGCAAGAAGTTATTAAAAAACAAGCAGAGCAAGTACATAGTGATGATACAAAAGGGGTTAGAACATCATATAGCATAATCCATTAATAAACATTACAAACACACCCATGGATAATAATCATATATTTGCAAGATACCAATAGGACGGGGAAGGATTATTTCTATTAATAATTGATCAACATAAGTGACAACATTACATACTTTCGTGTCAGAACGGTTTGAAACCAAGAAACCAAGTTCATTCCAACTGGGTCTCCACCACTTCAATCCTCCACCAAAGGCAATCTCATACGAAAGAGGCAATGAGGTCCTCTCAACAATAGGGAAAGAGCTTGGGGGATGAACACTGTGTTCAAACTTAAGGGATAGAGGGATGTAGACTCAATATGAAGTAATTTCTCCAAAGTAACTTTTCTCTCAAAATTGAATGCTTTCTCCTCCTTTTCCATAGCTCAAAATTGTGCTCTTATAACCTTCAAAATCCAACTGAAAGGCCGAGTCGGAACGTTTCCAGTATATGGAAGGCCAAGGATCATATATCTCTTATCGTGACATGGAAACCCGACTCCATTTTGTATTTTCTGGCACAAATCTCGATGTATGTGGGTTGTAGTGGAGTAGCCAACATATACACATATTGCATAATGGATAGGGAGAATATATGTGGAAAAATGTATATTTTTGGCTTTGGATTCATAAAAAAAGGGATGATAAGTCTGCATAGGGAAATGGAAAAAGGCCCTCTGTGAAAGATAACAATGGTGAGGAAAATATTTCTGTAAAAGATGCCCCCTAATGTGTGAGATCAGAGGAGTATCTGTGATGGACGAAATACATTATAAATAACCCATAAGTGGAGTGGTAGAGAACCAGTTGGACGAACTCAATTACTCATTACATTATGTACTAACTTTGCATACATGGCTTCCAAGAATACAATGCAGATCCATGTGGAAAATATACCAAACAAGTGTTCATGGCCATGAATAGGTGAATATGAAAGTGGTTATATGCCAAAAGTTGTCATAGTCGCGAACAAGGCCTAGTGAAACCAGTTTCATAATCAATCTAAAGATACATGTATACCTTGAAGTACAATCTGATCTCCCATGATCACTAAAGCTTAGGAAAGTTGCGACCACATAGTGATGTATTCAAGTATTCTACATAATCTACCAAGGTGCAAGTCTACATAATGTGAATAAAGGAGTTGAGGTCGAACACGATGAGACATCATTTGATTACTGGTCATTGAAGTATATCGTTAACAAATGTGAGATAGCCTACCAATAATGAATGTAGGTATCAAGGCATTGAGTACATTTCTACAAGTGTGAATAAAGGATTCTGTCAATGGCAAGGGGGCCTACCACTAATGACTACAAGCCTCAAGGTACCCATAAAACTCTAGGTCCCATATCCAGAATAAATGAGATGAGGTCGATGGAAAAAGACCTGCTGAAAGGAGAGCATTGAGGCATCTCTCATTAGTCAACAGGAGGAACAAAGCAGGAGCTTCATGATTTGGTGGAGATCGGACGAAGAACATGTTCATGAACCAACGACCTTGTGCATATTTTGCATGTACCAAGTGCAAGTGGTATATGAAAAAGACGCTCTGAATAGCAGCCAATGATGAAAATTGTTGACAAAGGTGAGGAAACCATCAATAAGGCTAATGGCAACCAAGATACTGCATGAATGCCAAAGTGTGAATAGATGTCTTGCCGTCGAACACAAGGGAAACCACCTATTTAACGACCAATGATGAAGTGTCGATTGCTGGGTTCAAGGTGACCTAACAATGATGAAAGTAGGGTCGGGGTGCATAATAAGACCAAAGTATCATGTGATTCTAAGACAGACTGAGGGTATGGCCGACATGCAAAGTCAATATTTTTGAGGAGTGGTCAACGTAGGTTGATAGAATTCCTTTGAACAAGAGCATGAGACATGGTGGACTCTGGCAGCATAAACTCAATGATGTGACTATTAGATGCAAGAGGCATCAATAATGTTCTCTATAGGGTCTGGAAGAGTAACCAATCGGTGGAGAAAACTCCGTAACTAGATTAACTTCCTAAGGCTATGCTAAACCCAAAATTATGATGATGCAAGGACTCAATAACTATGTGCTATGTTCAAAGGAAACACGACTGCTACCAATTACAATATAGTACTCCCTTCCCGCCAGTCTTTTTTTTTTTCATAACAAATGAATGCTATGATACAGAGGAAGGAACAAGTTTTGCAAGTAAGAAAAACTAGTTCCAGTAGTGGAATGTACCTATGCTCAATGCAGGGGAATGCATGTGGGAGATGGACACTTGGGGTGATGTTCCCTCCAGGTATAGGGTTTCAAATTGTGAAGGATATAAACAAGGTTCTGCTTGGTTAATGATGCAAAAACTGCTTAGGCAACATTTTATAATGCAAAGCAAGAACCGGTTAAAGGCTCAAGACTCCAAGCAAGGGCATGAGAGTCAATCACAACTTAACGCCAAAAAATGTCCTTTTTTATGTCTTATAGTCTACTTGGTGTGAAAAAGGGATAAACTTGTGCCAAATAGACGTCTTTTCAAATCCAATTTACGAGTGTGAAAAAGACAAGTTCACTTGGCTATTTTTTTTATTTTTGATAACGAGTCAGAAAAGAGCTTAACTAAGACTCATGACCTTTCAAATCCAATTTAACGAGTGTGAAAGGGACAAATAACTCGACAATCTTTTCAATTTTTATACAAGTCAGAAAAGAGATAAACTAAGACTCATTTGGAATATTCTAGGTGGCAAGCCACGTGGGAGGCCAATGCTCCAGGGCAAACCTTCTATGGAATGTCACTATCTTACGAAGAACTGACACAAGCATGGGAAGAACCAAGTATCTCCAAGTCGAGGAGAGAAAAGTGCTAATAGAGGTTATCGTCCCCGTGTTATATCGAATAACGTCTCTTTCTGGAAAATACATAGGCGGAGGCATTGGATACCCCAAAAGACCATCCCAATCAAAGGGAACCTCATCAAGACTTGGAGGGAGAGAACTTGGGAAGAGTAAAAATCTCTCTTGTTCAGAAGGTGAAGTACTAGAAATGCTAAGGACATGGCATAGAAGGTATAGAACCAGAACCATAAGAGTGATATCGACCAAAAATTGCATTGGCATGACTTCTTCCTTAGACTTGTCACTCTCTGAGAGAAGAGTGGGATCAATCGAATATTGCATCAATATGACCACTTCCTCAACCATTGGTTGAATAGGATGCGAGACAACAAGGGAAAGAGGTGCATGAACCCAAAAAACAAGAGTGTTTTTGGTCGAAGATTGCATCGACATGATCGTTGGTTGAACAACATGTGAGACAACAAGGTCGAGAGATGCATCACCCCCTAACATAGGAGAGGTGTCAGTCGAATATTTCATCGACATGACCACAATTTGAATGGGATGTGAGACAACAAGGTCAAAGGACACATCAACCCCTAAAGGAAAAGAGGTGTCATCCGAAGATTGCATCGGCATGATTGTTGTATCAAACAAAGAAGGAACTGAGTGTTGTGAAACCATAGATGCCTCAGAACCTGAAGAGCCCTTAGGTGAGCCCCATGCTTCTGGTATCCCAGCAGTAACAGGACACAAACGAGTAAGGTGACTTCCTTCACAAGTCCTGCAAAGGAATCTAGGCTTACGTCTGAGACATCTAGGCTTATCAATCATATGACTGCCCCCAACATGACTTGCAGTGGCTGGTGACATGCTCCCAGCATGACTTACAGAGGCTAGTAGAAAATCTCCAACATGACTAGCAGAGGTTGGTGATGGATCCCCAACATGACTAGAAAAGGTTGGTTATGAATCCCCAACATGACTAGTAGAGGTTGTTGATGAATCCCCAACATGACTAGTAGAGGTTGGTGATGAATCCCCTACATGACTAGTAGAGGTTGGTGATGAATGTGCAGTGTGACTAGCAGTGACCAGACATGTGCCCCCAACATGACTTGTAGCGGCTGGTTGCAGGTCTTCAACATGACTCACGGAGGTTGTCAACCAATCTTCAACATGACTAGTAGAGGTTGGTGATATAATGTTAGTATGACATGTGTTGGGTTACGAAAAAGGTATAAATATCTTCCTTTTTCCCAGAGTTCATGATATGATTTTGATTGATTCATCAGATAGTTAGGGATAAATAGGGAAGAACATGATTAATATGTCTCTTAGGGTTGTTATTGAAGTTTTATTAAATAGATTCTAAATTACGATTGGAATGGTTTGATTTTGTTGAAGAATTGGATAAATAACTGTCAAACATAACCAAAGAGATCTTGGTTATGCGCAAGCTATTGGAGGTTGAAGACTTTTTAGGTGAAAAGTAGTTTTGAAGATAACGCATTTTCTATATTGTAACTTTATAATAGTAAATAAATCCTGAGGATCTTTCGATCCTTGGGATAGCTTGATTTACCCAGATTATTGTAATATATAAGAGGGTAATAGATCTAGGAAAAAGAAGAGAAGAAACATATTCAAGTATTTAGATTCAGAATTTCTCTGCGAAAGCAGTTTTTGTAAATGTTTCACCAGCTATGGAATCAATGAAAGTTTTGAGTGTTTCTACCATTTTTGTGTTTTGAGTTTCTCGTGGCAGTACTTATGAATACCGAGGGCCCAGTCCGAAGGAGCTACTATCTCGTTCTTTAATTGTATTAGTTTGAAGTTTGATTTCTATTTTTTGATTCAGATCTCTTTTACAATATCCAAGGATAAATGCATAAGTATGTTAATGATTTTATGATTGTTTGCGTATAGAAGACAGACATTTACCTCAAGTATTAATGATTGTCGTTATTATTTCCATTTCTGAAGTTGTTTCTTGACAGTTCCTCACATTTTCATCCATGTTGTTCCTTTTCCTTAGATTTACGATTGTTGTTCCTTTCGGTTAAAGTTACAATAGTTGTTCCTTTCGGTAAAAGTTACATTAGTTGTCCCTTCCGACTAGATTACAATTGTTGTTTCTTTCTGTAGATAGATTAATTCATTATTTCCTTTCCAGTAATCAGAATTCATAATTGATAGTTAATTCTCCAAGTCCTTACTTAGATTCAATTACTTCTTTTTAGTTAAGAGAATTCAATAGATTGATTAGTTCCTTTCCACTTTATAGCATCTTAGTAATCAGATTTCAATTCCATTAGTTCTTAAAATCTTTGGTGAACGTTTGAGGAACTTGATTGTTGATGAACTCAGATTTGGTTTAGCTACACGATTTTAGGCTACCTGCATAGACTTTGTCGATATTCTTGAGATAAAAGATGAATCTCCGGGTTGATAAATTAATGTTAAACTAAGGTTGTTTTTAGGACATCTTTAGACACCAACATTTTGGCATCGTTGCTGGGGAGAATGTCAAAGGTAGCATAGGTTGTGTCTCTGGAGGACCAGGTATTGAAGACGGAAGGTAAGAACCTACGCAGGTAATAAGTAAAATACTTATGCCAACACTTACCTTCAGTTGACACTTAAGAGGCTTTGTAGGTGTTTTATTTTGTTGAAATTTCTTTTGTTGTTGTGTGAAGTGTGTATGACTAGAAAGAAGGATCTTGAAAAACCAAAACCCCCACCAAAAATTACCAAAACCCAGGGTTCGGTGATCCCTGGAAGAAGCACTTTCATAGACGAAATCATCAAAAAGGGTGAATCTCAAGCTTCGGTTGGACCTAGGAAAGGACCCACCCAAATCCCTCAAGCAGTAGTTTCACCAACTACAGCCCACGCTGATATTCATAGAAAAACCGAAGGGACTAAGCAGAGCTTTCAGAATATAGATCTCCCATTGCTCAACCCCTTAGAAGAGGGAAGCTCTAATAATCTAGAGGAGGGAATAGGAGAAACTAGTGGGGTTGCCAAGGTAGACCCACCATCACCACCTAACCCCGAATCTCCTGCGAAAGAAGAAGGCATATCCGAAATCCCAGATAAAGGGAGTGCAATCAAATTCCCTGGAGGACCAAATAATCAACTATTTCAAATAGAATACCCAGATTAAGAACCTCCTGAAAATTTTTGGCACATTTTCGATCAAATGGCACAACCAAATCAACAACAACCCCAGACCTCCACACTGGAGTATCCAATAGTTGACCCAATTGCCAATGCCCCCATGAAATAAATCCCCTTACAAAACTTGCCAACCTTCCATGGATTGATTTCATAAGACTCGGATGCATTCATATTTGAATTTGATGTCCTATGTAGAGGGTATGATTACACCTCTAAACCCCCAAAATTAAAACTATTCCCCTCTACCTTGAAGGGAGTAGCCCTACGCTAGTTCATGGGATTGGGAGGTGGAACCATCAATTCATGGGACCAGATGAAACAAACCTTCTTGTTAAAATATCAGGATTATTGCAGAACCAGAGACCTAAAAGACGAAATCTTTCAAATCACTGCAAAAGAAAATGAATCATTAGAAGAATATGTCGAAAGATTTCAGTATAATTTGCAAAGATCACCCTATGGTACATTACAAGGTGAAGTACTCAAAGAAACTCTGATCAAAGGCATGAGAGATGAATGAGTAGAAACATTGAATTTAATGGGGAAATGTGACATTTATCAGGAAACTTATGAAGACATTGTTCTATTGTGTATTAGGTTCTCACGAGGAAGTACACGGACTAGGTCCGGAATGCGGACGTCCCTCACAAGAAACAACAATATCACTAGCGGGGGTGTTACGCGAGCTGAAGTTGGTAATATCCTAGAAAAATTTAAAATAGATATTTTGAGCACTCTGACTACACAATTGGATGTATTGCAGGCGAAACAAACCTTGGCTATATTTTTCCACATGTGCAGAAAGAAACACGGTCCAAGGGAATGCCCCTTGGATATAGTTTGGGTTTTCTCTATTTGCGCCAAGGATCACGACATAGATGAATGCCCATCACTCCCTGGATTGCAAGCTGTATTCAAAGAAGAAGAAGAGGAAATAGAACCATTATATCTGATGGCTCAGCGCCGTCAGTGGCAGTCCCAGCCTCAAAATAAATTACAGGACCCTTCCTCTTTCTTTCCTGGACAGTATAATCAACAACATAATTTTGGCAGCACATGGCAAGGTCAACTATTTACTAATCAGAACTGGCAGCCCCAGCAGTACCCACCTGCAATTCCTACCTGGCCAAACCAGCCCGCCACAAACCCCAACTGGAAAAATCAACAAACTACAAGTTCCAGTTGGACCAATTCACAATACCCCACCTCATCTTGGCAAAATTCAAATAATACCTACCCTCCACAATGGCCTAACTCGACTGCCCAAAACCCAAATTGGAACCAAAACTGGCAGCGCCCCATGGGGATGAATAACCAACCTATGGGGATGGCCTCTCAAACCCAACCCACGTTACAAAATCCACTCCCATTGCCCCAATCACAATTGCACCCTCAATTACCTGCCCAACCCCACCCAAATCCCAATAACAGACCAGCTCAGCTCATCCAGATTATGGAAAGTGGAGAAGGGGAAATCAATCTAGTAGGATGCAATGAACTTAGGTTAAGATTAGGGTGCATAATCTCCCCTGAACAAAATGATGTTCCCCAAGAACATGGGAATGAAAAACAACTAGCAATAACACCCTCGACTGTGGTAATAACAGAAGAAATCGAGCAGGGGGGGAACACAATCAAATCACAAGACTCTGATAAGGATGCAATTCCCTCCCCTCCATTCCCTAAAAGACTGATGATAGAGAAACCCACCGTATATCCTGACTTCGACATTGTAGGGGAACTCAAGAATTTATACATCAAAATTCCACTCCTGCAAGCCCTACAAGACATACCAATCTATGCAAAGACAATCAAGGAGCTATGTGGGAGGAAGCCCGTCAGAAAAATAAAAAAATCATCATCAACAGTTCATGTAGTGGGAGCCTTATCTGATCTAATTTTGGGTAGAGAAACACCAATCAAATATGCAGATCCAAGGAACCCCATAGTAACAACTCAAATTGAGGGTTGTTCCTTTCCAAATACCCTAGTTGATTTGGGGGTGGCCATCAATATTCTAACTATGGAAAACTACAATGCCCTGGGTCTTGACTCTTTCGACCCAACCCCGATTATTTTGCAATTGGTCGATCGATCAGTGGTCAAACCACTCGGCACACTACATGATATAGCCATTTCAGTTGATTCTTGGGAATATCCTGTAGATTTTCTCATCATCAACCCAAGAAGTGGACTCGAAGGGAATCCATTGATATTGGGCATACCATGGCTTGTGACAGCTGATGCATACATAAGCTTTCGATCAGGTACAATAACAATTGCTAGAGGAGGGGTTACAAGGAATCTCATCTTATATCCTCTAGCCAAACCTAGTCCAACGATTGTACACCCGCAATTTCCATCACCACGATATCCAGAGAAGGATCTGTGTGCCCCACTCACGATGGAAGAAGATTTCAAGATCAAGAATCGGCTAGAGGATGATGTAATTAGTGGGTTTATTAAAAACCCAACCGTTGTAAGTAACCCAACATGCCAGATGCTCCAAGTTGTTCTAGACTGTGAAGCACAGGGAGACCCACTGGAAGATTTAATGGAACAACAAATTCTAACTACCGTTGTTCACAACAACAAATCTGTTGAGATCACACCAGGGAAGTCTCTGAACATTAATGCCAACCTAGAAGAGAAACAACAACAAAAGCTAATCCAAACCCTCTCTAAATACCAACAATCTTTTGCCTGGGAGTACTCTGATATGAAAGGTATTGATCCACAACTCTACACACACCACATTTATATTGAGAAAGACATCTGACCTATCCGACAACCGCAAAGAAGACTGAACCCCCGCCTTAGAGATGTTGTTAAAGAAGAGCTACAAAAGTTGTTGGATGTTGATTTTATATACCCTATCTCAGATAGTTGATGGGTTTCCCCATTAGTCATCGTCCCAAAAAAAAATGGGAAGTGGCGAATCTGTGTTGATTATAGGGAGCTAAACAAAGCTACTCAAAAAGACCATTTTCCATTACCCTTCATCGATCAGGTCCTGGATACCTTGGCAAAGAATAATTTTTTCTCTTTCCTAGACACTTTCAGTGGCTATAATCAGATCCATATTACCCCAGAAGATCAGGATAAAACGACATTCACATGTCCCTGGGGTACCTTTGCCTCCAAAGTATTGCCCTTCGGAATTTGTAACTCTCTAGCTACATTCCAAAGGGTCATTTTGAGCATATTCAGTGATATGATTAGCAAAGGGCTTGAAGTCTACATGGATGATTTCACCCCATACGACGAGGACTTCGATCAAGCCTTGAATAATCTGGAGAAGGTATTGGAATAGTGCATCGCTACCAGGTTATGTTTAAGTCACGAAAAATGTCACATGATGATGACAGAAGGTGTGGTATTAGGGCATTACATTCCTGTAGATGGAATTAGAGTAGACCTAGCAAAAATTGAGGTAATCCTTAATCTACCTACTCCACACACACAAACTGAGGTACGTAGTTTCCTTGGTGCTTCAGGATACTATAGCATATTTATGCCAAATTTTTCAAAAACCATTGTGCCCTTACATGATTTGATAGGTAATGTAGAATTTCAATGGTCTGACAAATGTGATGTGGCTTTTGCAGGACTCAAGAAACTGATCTCAACAGCGCCAGTGTTGAGAGGACCAAATTGGAAAATACCATTTGAAATTTCCACCGATGCCTCAGACATTGCCATAGGCGTTTTTCTTGGATAGGAAGAAGAAAAGAAACCCTACACCATTTATTTCATTAGCAAGAATGTAACTCCAGCTGAACTTAATTATACAGTAACAGAGAATGAGTTTTTAGCTATTATACATGCCATCAATAAATTTCATCATTATATAACAGGCTATCCAGTTATCTTGTATACTGATCATTCTGCCATTAGATATCTAGCTAATAAACCAATTACTAATGGACGGGTCACTCGATGGTTATTATTATTGCAGGAATTTGATATCACCATCAAAGATTGACCCAGGAGAGAAAATATTGTCGCAGACTTCCTGTCCCGCATCCCAAAAACAGATGACTCATTAACAATTGAGGACCAATTCCCAGATGAGCATCTGTTTGTTGTCGATACAAAACCACCTTGGTACGCTGATGTAGCAAATTATCTAGCAGTGGGAAGATTACCGACACATTTATCATCAAAGGAAAGATGATTGATCGTCCAGCGTAGCGCACGATTCACTTGGATCAGTGGATATATTTTCCACACAGGAGCTAATCTCCAGATCCGACGATGTGTACGAGAGGACGAAATCTACGACATACTAAAAGCAGGACATGACCAGCCCTATGGGGGGCATTTTTCAGACTGCAAGACTGGACACAAAATCTTATAGATGGGATATTATTGGCCATCAATATTCAGAGATGCCAAGAAATATGTTGAGAAATGCGACAACTGTCAGTGGATGGGGAAACCAGGTCAGGCTGATGAAATGACCTTGAAAACACAAGTAGTCATAGAACCATTTGAAATATGGGTGTTGGACTTCGTCGGCCCCTTTAATCCAAAGTCAAATCAAAAGGCCTATATTCTCGTTGCAACGGACTACATGACCAAATGGGTAGAGGCGGAAGCTTTACCAAATGAAACAGAAGAAGTAGTCATCAAATTCCTTTTCAAATTGTTTGTACAGTATGGACTACCCAGAGAAATAATTACTGATGGAGGGTCACAATTTACAGGCCATATAATCACCACCACCCTAGACAGCTATCACATTAAGAAAAAAATTATTTCTCCATACCACCCACAGGAAAACGAGAAAGTATAAAGCACCAATAAGGTCCTATAGGCAATCCTGATGAAGACTGACTCAACAAACTGACATAATTGGGCTACTGAGCTCCCAAATGCCTTATGGGCTTATCGTACAACCTGGTGTAACACCACTGGCTACTCTCCTTACCATCTAGTCTATGGTAAAGAACCCATATTCCCGATCGAATTCGAGATGAAGACCCTAAGAATGGCCCAGGAAATTGGACTAAATCTTACAGAAGCACATAAATGACACCTTCAACAACTCAACGAATTGGATGAAGCACGCTTGTCTGCTGTGGAGAACACAAATGTTATCCAATGACAGAGAGAAACCTAGCATGACAAGCATATAAATAAGAAATTATTCAAGAAAGGCGACTGGGTGCTCCTCTATGATTCCAAATTTCAGGACTTTCCTGGGAAATTATAGACACGATGGCTAGGGCTATATAAAATTAACGAAGTCCATGATAATGGCATGGTTACTTTGAGCACCATCGATGGGTCTGGATCACCCTTTCTGGTCAATGGACACCGGCTACAACTTCACCACCAACCACTTTCAAAAGATTCTTTCTATCAAGAAGTAAGTAAAGACCCTACGGTGCAGATTTTGGCTGGCTGGGAAGGTAACCCATCCACCCCAACTCCATAAATGATGTATTTTGTTTATACTGTACATACTGTACATAGTTTTCCAACTGAGTGGTTAGTTTTTCTTTGTTTTATAAAACGTCATCTAGGAAACAAGAATCAGGACAACTAACTACAATTAGCACCTTTTTTTTGTTCCATACTCATGTTTTGTCTTATCACACGGACTCTATCTTTTACATGTTCATGACGATTATGTTCCTTTTCGCGTGCCTATTGTTCCTTTTTGAATGGAACAACCGTTGTTCATTTTTCGCACAACTTCTGCTCCCTTCGAACGGAACAACTGCTATTCCTTTTCGCATGCCTGTTGTTCCTTTTTTAATGGAACAACTGTTGTTCCTTTTTTCCATGCCTGTTGCTCCTTTTGAATGGAACAACTGTTGTTCCTTTTCATGCGCTTGCTATTACTTTTTGAATGGAACAACTGTTGTTCCTTTTCTCGTTCCTGTTGCTCCCTTCGAACGGAACAACTGTTGTTCCTTTTTCGCACACCTGCTGTTCTTTTTTTGAATGGAACAACTGTTGTTCCTTTTCTTGTGATTGTCGTTCCCTTCTTTACTATTCAAATGCTAGACATTCCTCCGTAAGTGCATCTTTCATCAAATAATTTTCACCAAAACTATTTCTAATCGTCATTACAATGATCTGTCATTATTTTTTAGATGGTCCCTCACACCTTATCAAAAAAAAAATCGTGGAATAATCTCTCTGAAATATCTTAAACCTCGTTCATAATCGATCGCCACCATAAGTTGTTTCTTTCCCTTATATATACAAATATACCTGAATGATATTTTTCCTCTATATTATAAGGAGTCTTCAACACACTTTTACTTGGCATCTTTACACTTCCTTATACCATCCCTTACTCTTAAGGAGTAAATGAGCCTCCCTTAAATATATATATATATATATATATATAATAATAAAATTTTCCCATAAAGAATGGGGGGTATCATCAAGATCCAACCTACCATGATCATAGGATACTAACGTAAGTGACATTCCCACTATGGCTACCACACCAGGGTAATGACCTTTGACACTTTCTTTTTTCAAAGGAAAAGAAGTCTCATCACGAGCTGGATTGTTCACTTAAGTTACAATATAGTGAGTGGAATTATCATCATCTGGCTACCAAACCAGGATAATGGTCTTCTTGGGAAAAGATAATTCAAATATTTATTAAGAAAAGATACAAACAAATAAAGATACACAATAAAAACCTTTTTCATAAAGAACGGGGGGTCTCATCACGAGCCAACCTACCACGATCATAGGATACTAACGTAAGTGACATTCCCACTATGTCTACCACACCAGGGCAATGACCTTTGACATTTTATTTTGTCAAAGGACAAAAGGTCTCACCCCGAGATGGCTTGTTCACATAAGTTATAATCTAGTGAGTGGCATTATCATCATCTGGCTACCAAACTAGGATAATGGTCTTTTTGGAAAAAGATGATTCGCATGTGTATTAAGGATACATGTTCATCTAAGGGTTAAAAGGAAACCCTGCTAAAGCTATGGACACCTGCGGGCAGCAGTGGCTTTGCCTGTGGTATGGAAGATTATCTTAAAATACCAAGTTTCTATGTGTCTCTAGATCTCCTTTACTTAAATAATGAGGCTATCATTTCAATTATACTCAATCACCTGGAAAAGTAACAATATTATGCTATGTGGAATATTAAAAAAAACAAAAACAAATTTAATTTATTTTTGATTGATTTAACCATAAATCATTTTTTGAACATAGGTGTAATAAATTTACAAATTCCACACATCAAAAAGACTATCGTTTAAATGAATTTTGGTGGCATGTGTTTTTTTTTGAAAATTATATATGATTAGTCCCTATCGGCGGCGGCAACGCAATCATTACCTCTCACCTGAAAATACCTGCACTGATTACTTCCGCCTACACTGACGGTCGAGGACGACCTATACATTAATGAGGGGGGATGATCGACACACTTCCCGACTAGATGTAATGATTGTAGTAAATATGAAACCCGTGTCTTTATACAATTGTTGTTGTTGATATTTTCTATTTTTGGTATCTGCTTCTCCAAAGCTGGTCTAACCAAATTTGTAAACAGGAACGAAAGTCGTTCTTTCTTTTTCATAGAAATATGGGTGGCAGAAGTGTTCGTAGAGAGACAACATTAATCTAGGTTACATAATAGGCAAGAGAAATCCTACATCGCCTAGGGTGGACCGAGTACTTCAGTCGCTTGCAAGGATATGACACAAACGTCACGCTTGAATTATTTCAAAACCTACAAGGAGAAATCTCTACGGTGCAAGGAGAAATCGTAGTAGAAGTCACATGCCTCCCTAACATAGGCATTCAATGGACAAGGAAATACATAAAGCTGAGGGAAGCTGTGGAATCTTTCACAGAACCTAGGGAAGAATTGGATAAAAAAGGAAATGGACTTAATCCCAGTACCCTCAGTGAACCATGGAAGGAACTGGCAGGGATAGTTCAATGGTACATCACCAGCGATGGACGATTCGACGTAATTCGACCTCGCCATCTCAAATTGCTAGCATCCTTGAAACAACGGTTAGTACTCAATCTACCTTTCTTCCTGAATACCATACTACATGAAGTTTCCTTAAGAACACAAAAGTCCAAGGATCATGTTACTATTATCAGCCACCACATATTAGTTAAACTAATAGTGGATAAAGAATTGAGTCAAACTCAATTGACTTGGGAGAATCTGATTGAGACCAATAGACCTCCACAACTGGAGCAGGCAACTACCACCCAAAGAGAAATTTTACCGCCTCAAACTGAAGTTGAAGCAGACCCTGCTCAAATCACTGAGGCCCTGACCTCACAAACATAAGCATTAACAAAAAGGAAGAAGAGAACAATGGATTCTCCTAGATCCCCCCCTAGGACAAGGAAGAGAAGCAGACAAACTCAGGAAACAACTGAAGCAATTCAGGATGCAACAGAGCACCCTGAGGAACTTCATAATTTCATAGAATAGCCTCTACAGGAAAATGTTCAAGCAATTGAGCAAGCAGAGAAGACAACACAAAAGGATGATCAAGGAGACACCCAACCTGCAGTAGAGCACTTGACAGGACACTTTTTGAAGAGCTATGAGATAGAAATAGCTTAGGTTTTGGGGAACTTAGGAACCTTAACTGACAGAGATGAAAATAATCTGGAAAAGGACCCAGAACTAGCCTCCTCCTCAAAACCAGCTGAACACTTTCCTAATATTGAAATTTCTTTTCAGACGACACAGCACAGGAGGAATTTCTTTTTGAAATGAGAGACCCTCTTGGACAACCATAGCACTTGGAAGGACCAGAAGGACAACCATCTGCTGGTTGGAATGAAGAAGACCTCGAGATCCCTCATAAACAAAAATCAACCAAAAGCCATAAACAAATTAGGAAATTAAAGAAAGAAAACAAATTGTTGAAGAAAAAGGCTAAGAGGGCTGAGGTATTAAAGTAGAAGGTGAGAAAACTCAAGGAAATTATCAAGGAATTGAGGAAACAGTTAGAACTAGTAGACAAGATCCACAGAAGAAAGAAAAAGAAAAGGGGTAGAATGCAAGGAAGAAACCCTCTTCCTAAGAAAGAATTTAGTGCAAATTCTGTAGGGATACAGACAGACCCTGAGGAATTAGTGGTAAAAGAAGCTGTAGTTCAGGATGAAGATGTAATTCCTGTAGAAACACAAGAGATGGTTGATGCTGAGATACATACAAACACTTTGATTTTAGAGGAAACAACTCAACTCTTTGAGAAGAATGCTACTATTAGGAGACTAGAGGAAGAACTACTGCAGTCTCAACAAACCCTGATTCAAAACAGAGGTGAATTACTGACTATAACAGAGAAGTCCTAGGAATAAAGTACTATCATGAATAGACTGGAAGCAGAGCTTGCACAGACCCAACAAGCATTAATTCACTCCAGAGAAGAAATGAATGAATATCAAGCATCCCAATCTCAGGCACAGGGTGCCATCATTGATAAGATAAAAGAAGAATTGGGACAAGCCCAACAAGCATTAACTCAATCTAGGGAAGAGATGAGCGCTATGGAAGAATACCAAGCATCTCAATCTCAAGCATAGAGTGTCACCATTGATAGACTAAAATCAGAACTTACACAAGCCCAACAAGCATTGGTCCAACACCAACATGGAATGGTAACTAGGAATGAATATCAAAGGATTGTTAAAGAATTGAAGGACATGAAAGCAATAGAGGGTAAGACCTATGTTGCGCTCACCAGAGCCCAAGAGAAGATCAAAAAGGTGCAAACCCAACTGGAAAAATATTTGGAGAAAATCAAACACATCTGTGATGTCTACTCCGATGCCATCAATTGCAGAGCCCTTTCCACTAATTATGTTTTATTCTTGTTGGAACGGTATCTATTGTTGAGAGTGAAGGCCATCAGAGCAAGTAAACCCATTTCATTTTCCACCGTACCAGAATTTATTTCATGTTTCAGAGATCAGGAAGAGAAGGTACAATACCTTCTGTGTGAATTATATTTCCACAATTTCATTTTGGAAGAATATAGAGGAGACAACCCTGGTCCCTTCATAGGGGACATACAGTTCCATGCATTCTTGTCCCTTACTAGGAACCAGGTCAGATGGGGTAAGGCTCACAAAATGTTCATAAAGAGGGAAACGGGTTTAGATCTTTGGATTAGAGGAGAGCCTCCAAAATCCTTCCCAACCATCATGCGACATAAGACCTTCATGAAAAGGGTGGGGGTTGTGAAATCATTGGCTCCTATCCATTTACAGGTCATCCATTCAGGTATCACATATTTTAGAGAACTCAAGGAAGAAGCGCTTGTTGCTTCCAAGCTAAGATGGGTTGCATCCTCCGATGAGGTTAAAAGTAGAGAGCCCTTTGGATTTAGGAATTTCTTTGCAACAACCTTCAGAGTGGAAAGGTATTCTATACTACTCTAGGAGGAAGGGCCTATTTGGATGGGATGTAGGTATAACCCCCCTCTCATTTGGTTTCCTCCAGAAACTTACCAGAGGGATTATCAAATTAATAAAAAGAGACAGGACACCGCTTCTGACGAAATCAAAAGAAACAATGGTTTTAGGAGACCTGGTGAACCAAATTTTCCTCCCTACAGTATAATTTCTTTACATGTAAGATTCCATCTTGCATGAGGACATGCAAGAAGGTAAGCTGGGGGGTATGTTGGGTTACAAAAAAGGTATAAATATCTTCCTTTTTCCCACAGTTCATGATATGATTTTGATTGATTCTTCAGATAGTTAGGGATAAATAGGAAAGAACATGATTAATATGTCTCTTAGGGTTGTTATTGAAGTTTTATTAAATAGATTCTAATTTACGATTGGAATGGTTTGATTTTGTTGGAGAATTGGATAAATAACTGTCAAAGATAACCAAAGAGATATTGGCTATGCGCAAGCTATTGGAGGTTGAAGACTTTTTAGGTGCAAAGCAGTTTTGAAGATAATGCATTTTCTATATTGTAACTTTATAATAGTAAAGCAATCCCAAGGATATTTCGATCCTCAGGATAGCTTGATTTACCCAGATTATTGTAATATATAAGAGGGTAATAGATCCAGGAAAAAGAAGAGAAAAAACACATTCAAGTATTTAGATTTAGAATTGCTCTGCGCAAGCAGTTTTTGTAAATGTTTCACCAGCTATGGAATCAATGAATGTTTTGAGTGTTTCTACCATTTCCGTGTTCTGAGTTTCTCGTAGCAGTACTTATGAAGACCGAGGGCCCATTCTGAAGGAGCTACCGTCTCATTCTGTAATTGTATTAGTTCAAAGTTTGATTTATATTTTGTGATTTAGATCTCTTTTACAATAGACAAGGATAAGTGCATAAGTGTGTTAATGATTTTATGATTGTTTGCATATAGAAGACAAACATTTCCCTCAAGTATTAATGATTTCCATTACGATTTCCATTTCTGAAGTTATTTCTTGACAGTTCCTCACATTTTCATCCACGTTGTTCCTTTTCCTTAGATTTACGATTGTTGTTCCTTTCGGTTAAAGTTACAATAGTTGTTCCTTTTGGTAAAAGTTACATTAGTTGTTGTTAGAAAAACAGGACTGCGGAGCAATAAAATAAAAAAAATGCAAAAACAAAACACAGAAGATACACAATACAAGAGAGACACAGATTTACGTGGTTCACCTAGTGTGGGCTACATCCACCAGAGAAATTGCCAGGTCCTTTCTTTATTATTATCCAACAAAATGAACGGATACAACCTACAGCAAAACCCACTGTAAATTCCTCTTCTTTCTCTCACAGTCTCCTCTCTCAGAATACAATACTTTGCCAACCTTCATAGTTGCAATACATTTCCTTCATAAAAGAGGGTTGCCTTCTAGGGAAAAAAAACCCTAACATAATCTCTATCATTAGATCTGCGACCTTATAATGAACGGTCCAGATTAACAATGAAATTACAATATACTTTTACAAGGTAATTTTTTCTTCGGGGGCTTCGCCCCCGAACCCTCATCGGGGGACGCTGCCCCTGAACCCCTGCTGGGGGCCCACTTGCCCCCAGACCCCCCAGCCGGGGGGATAGCTCCACCGGACCCCGCAAAGGGGGTACCCCCCCTCTGCACTCCCCCACGTGGAAGAGTGTACATACATCTGGGGTGTAAATACTTCATGGGGTATAAACATGGCTGAATGTAAAAGACCTCTAAATCAGGAAGATAATCAGGCTCCAAAACCAACAGTTGTCCCTTCTGACTAGATTACAATTGTTGTTTCTTTCTGTAGATAGAGTAATTCATTATTTCCTTTCCAGTAATCAGAATTCATAATTGATATTTAATTCTGCAAGTCCTTACTTAGATTCAATTACTGCTTTTTAGTTAAGAGAATTCAATAGATTGATTAGTTCCTTTCCACTTTATAGCATCTTAGTAATCATATTTCAATTCCATTAGTTCTTAAAATATTTGGTGAACGTTTGAGGAACTTGATTGTTGATGAACTCAGATTTGGTTTAGC
This sequence comes from Picea sitchensis, assembly GCA_010110895.2. Lineage (NCBI taxonomy): Eukaryota > Viridiplantae > Streptophyta > Pinopsida > Pinales > Pinaceae > Picea > Picea sitchensis. Next base: position 14,102 of record SNQJ01S0022080.1, on the reverse strand, counting down.
TACACGATTTTAGGCTACCTACATAGACTTTGCTAATATTCTTGAGATAAAAGATGAATCTCTCGGTTGATAAATTAATGTTAAACTAAGGTTGTTTTTAGGACATATTTAGACACCAACAACATGCAATGACTGGACTTGTACCCCTAGCATGACTTGCAACGACTGGTTGCAGGTATTCAACATGACTCATAGAGGTTGTTGACCAATCTCCAACATGGCTAGCATAGGTTGGTGATATAACACCAATATGACACGTAGCGACTGGACTTGTGGTGGTGGTGAATTGCGGAATTTGAGACCAAGGTCCAAGGAAAGATTGGTTCTAAGAAATTGCAGGCTAGGAAGGATCTTGGTTTACACCCTATCCCTATCCAACAAGATAGTATCCTCCTCCATAATGATACATAAAGGGTTGTAAGGGTATCAACACTAAGGAAGCCGCTTGCGAAGTGAAAGAGACATGACAAGGGTTACTCATGTGAGGATATATGTTGCTCCTAGATGAAGGAACTTCGTGAGGGGGGTTTCCCGTACTATAAAAATAATTCCACCAGATGAAACACCCGAGGGTAGACAGAGATCCGCCATGGGAAAAGTGTTTGTAGGAACTGACATAGAAGAAGAAGGATAAGTGGACAGAGTGTAACAAGTAGAATGATTTCTTAATTGTGCACTTACTTCTCGCATAGTGTATTTGTAGGAAGGAAGATTCCAACCTCCTACCGTAAGAGGTGTTTGAAGGATATGACTCCCACCAAATGAAGAGGGATAAGAAGGGGGGATCATGCCCCAGACCCAAAACTTATATTCTCATAAAGAGGTGAGATAGAGGATGGCAAGTGCGAAGACATATTAGACATACCATGAGAAAAATGATCAGAGACCCAAGGCATTGGATGAGTACCATAATTTTTCATACCATTATAAAAAATGGACGGATTTCCCCCCATGAACATCATGGGGGGGTAGCAGTAAATGAGGGAGAAAAAGGAACTCCACTATCCATGATAAAGATAACTCAGTATAAACTCTCAAGGCCAACTAGTAATCAAAGAGCATATCAAAGAGTCAAATGACCAATATGCATGCAAATGGGCTAAAGTGGTTGAGTGGCCTCCCTCACTAAATAAGGTATGCCTCGTCCAAGAGGGAACTGCGACTCCCTGCTAAAGTTTGGAGGTAACATAATCAGTTATAGAGGCCCTCATGGGATTAACAACCAATCGGTCAGATCCCCCCGGAGAGGTAATCCTCCATAAAGGTTGTGTGATGTCCGACCTCTATCTGACCCAAGATACAAGAAAAATAACCCCTGCAAGTAACCTATGAGATACCTAAGTCAAGAAACTAATAAACCACTGTATAACCGATGCACAGGCAAGCAGTCGTAATTCTGGATCACCATATGGGTAGGGTAGCAAATCCCGAAACCTTGAAAGCACCGCCTCTCATAGAGGTATGGGCACTAGAAAGATCCCTAAATATGAATAAATCCACAGAAATATCTCTGATGCTAGGAGAGTATCCAAGGGTTATCCCTTCAACTAACTTCATGTGACCTCGTGATCAACTCTTGTGTGAGCAGAGCCTCCTGATATTACCAATTATACAATGGATTTCTCAACTCCCTATCTCAGACACATATGTTTATTTAATTGCCTTGGAGAAGTTTACTCACAAATTCCAAGGCACTAAATCCTAGGCTAGTTTGTGCACCCTAAAAATAAAATCATGACTAATCAATTTTAGTTTAAAGAATAAATTTTATTGTCCGTGATTACTCAAAAATGTATGGAAGTGAAACTCATGATGTTATGACTCTGAAAGAAAATAAATATGGATATAATGTAAAGTCTATCTTTATCTTTTCAATGAATGATATGCTAATAAAAACAACACAATTTTCAATTTCAACTCTGCAATTCAAAAATAAAATGCAATCTTTTGCTAAATGCACTAAGCTAACGATAAAGGTCCGAAGACAAAAATGTTAACCAATGCAAAATGCCTATTTTTTGTATTTTCAATATACTAAAAAGAAAATGTACGGACTGATGAGAAATCTGATATATAAATTCTACTATGTATAAAAACAATAACTCGAGTAGAATATTGAGAAACCATGCAAACAGTCCAAAGAACAAGGACAAATAAAAAATGGAAAACAAAGAGAAATAATTCACTGAAAAATTCAACTCCAAACAGGTTTCCTGTCATCCCAGATGATCTCAACAGACACTATAGAGACCTATGAAGGCTAAACAATATTCAAATCCCACCCAACAATCACTAAACCAAGAAAACAAGTAAGGGGAAGTGGTATACGCGACTATTCAGGAGAACAGAGCATATATACGCTTCTTTCAGTGAGACAAAAAGCATGTATATGGCACTGGCAAGGCAAAAGGGGTGTATATGCTTCAAAACAAGGTCAGGTGAGGGAAAAAGGATGAGAACTCAGACCCAAAGTGAACATGACACGTCAAGTAGTGATACGACAAGAAACACAAAGGAAAAAAGAGTAATGTGAGAAGAAAAAGTACCTCAACCCTTAGAAGGAAGATCTCTCCCTAGTGGAGTCGCCATTTTTGTTATAAGGGAAAAACTCTCTATGGCCAAGGGTAAACCACAAAAGACAGGTATGACTACAAAAATCAACTCAATTCCAACATATGTTATACAGAATAATGTGCAATATAAGAAAGAGGCCTACCTCGATCCAACGTTTGATGATGTTCCATCGTTGAGCACTTTAACCCAAAGCTTTATACCTGCAAGAAGTTCTTAACAAACAAGAAGAGCAAGTACATAGTGATGATACAAAAGGGGTTAACACATCAGATAGCATAATCCATTAATAAACATTACAAACATGCCCATGGATAATAATCATATATTTGCAAGATACCAATAGGACGAGAAAGGAGTATTTCTATTAATAATTGATCAACATAAGTGACAACATTATAGACTTCCGTGTTGGCACGGTTTGAAACCAAGAAACCAAGTTCCTTCCAACTGGGTCTCCACCACTTCAATCCTCCAATATAGGCAAGCTCATAGGAAAGATGAAATGAGGTCCTCTCAACAATAGGGAAAGAGATTGGGGGTTGAACACTGTGTTCATAATTGACAGATAGAGGGATGAAAACTCAATATGAAGTAATTTCTCCAGAGTAACTTTGCTCTCAAAGTTGAATGCTTTCTCCTCCTTTGCCATAGCTCGAAATTGTGCTCTTATAGCCTTCAGAATGCAATTGAAGGGTCGAGTTAGAATGTTTCTATTATATGGAAGGGCAAGGATTAGAGATCTCTTGTTGTGACATGGAAACCCAACTCCATTTTGTATTTTTTGGCACAATTCCCAATGTACATGGGTTGTAGTGGAGAAGCCAACGTATACACATCTTTCATAACTGATAGGGAGCGTATATGTGGAAAAATGTATATTTTTGGATCTGGATTCATCAAAAAAGGGATGATAAGTCTGCATAGGGAAATGGAAAAAGGCCCTTTGTGCAATATAACAATGGTGAGGCAAATCTTGTTGTAACAGGTATCTAGTAGTTGATATATTGGAGAAAGGAGAAGAGATGCAATGACACATCAACTTGTTAGACCTGCAAAGTATTAGACCCGATAACACTGTCTAGAGGAAGCATATGGTTGTGGCTATAAAATCGTTTTAAATTACTGTGTTTGTGAGGAATCATGTCAGAGATAGGATTTCGATTGAATCGTTTGGTAGTAGTGTTCCTAGCAAGAGGCCAGCACACCAATTTGTAGTAGAACCAAAGGTGCATGTACCTATAGTTGTTTGTTAGCAATTGTTTGTGTAAATACTTGTAAGAGAATCAATTTTTTTTTATGTTTCATATACATGTCCATATAGCAAGGTGTACCCAAATCTGAAGAAGAGGGCCAAAGACACCGACATTGTGAGAATGCACTGAAGAGGGATTCATCACAGATACAACTTGGATGGAATTCTGAGCATAAAGATATTGACTGTCACAGTTTTGTTCACACAAATGGAACCTGTGATCTGTGATGAACTTATGTAATGATAGAGAACTGTCCAAAGAAAGAAAAAACAAGATCTGCAAGTATGACACATGTTGTACATGGCAGGTTGAAATGAGGCGAATGAAATGAAAATCAAAGGTGATTGGATGGTATATCATTGTCAAAAGCATAATAAATATCTATGGAACTAAGCTTTTCAAAAATAGGATATTGAGGTATTTTCTTTTGGCAATTTTTTTTTACGTTAAGAACAACGCAACTTTTTGGAGCTTCTTGAGGTTATATATGTTGTAATTTTCCTTGGTAAATATTCCAAGTCAAAGTCTAGTAAGAGCCAAAGAAGTCAAAGAATTATGTAAAGGTATAAAAGTTCAAGTCAAGTCAAGAGAGTTATGCAATCGAGTTTTTAGTCAAGCCTCGTTGAGAATGCACTAATGTAAAAAGTTATAAAAGGGTAATTTATTGAGTCAAATCAAAGTATGTAATAAAAGGTTTATAAAGGTCATAGTGAGGGTATCTTGATTCAAAGTAAGGGGTCCAATTTATTTATAAAAGTGAGTCCAAAATTTTCAAAGAGTTAAGATTAGTCATATGTAAAGTGTGAGATGAGTGGCAGGGTATTTATATTAAATGAGTTCAATGGTCATGTAATGAAGTCTTTGAAAAGTTAGAGTAAAGACAAGTTGAGTCAAGGTCCAAGTCGAGTTAAAGTTAAAGTCAAAATCCAAGTTAATATTAAAGGTGCATGATCGGTATTACCAGACACCTTTATCATTCTTGTATTTGAAAGATAGGTGCATGATCGGTTGTACGAGACACCTTGCCTCCAAATAACCAAACCTTCCTCCAAATAGAAGAAAGCTCATGATGAAACTAATCTTATGCATATCCTACTAAGGATAAAAATTTGTAGTGTAAGTAGTGATGATGAAAAAGTTACCCTGATATGGTTTTAGCCTTTGTGTATTGTTACTGTCACTTCCATAACCATGATTGGTTTGAACTTTGAATGCTTTAAAAATATTGTTGATCTTACTTTTGATTGTTTTTGTAATTGTATAACATCTTTATAATTCTTTGATATCATGGTAAATTTGTATAACTAACTAACCATGATGGATAGGTTGGAGTAAATGGCCCTTATGGATAGGTTGTAGTATTTCTAAACTCATGCATCTTATATTTGATATTCAAATAATGTAGCATTGTTGAACGCGTACATATTATTTTATATTCATGTGTATCCAATTACTATTATGAAAGGATATGGTTTTATACATTCTCATTTTTGTTCATATGGATGCTTAATGACCAAACTGCATGTTTTCTTTATTGGTAGTGCACCAAATAAATTAATTTTCAATACTAGGAGAAGTTAAGAGCAATGCGAGCTCAACAGGCTAAATATCGAGAATATTTTTTACGTCGAGAAGCACAGGTGCGACAACAACAGTATCAACAAGCCAATCTAAGTCAGTTTCAACATAGTGTTGGTGGCCCAATGGTTGGATACAATGAGAATGATCATGAACCTCGTGGTCATGGTGGTGCCCTTGGGGAAGGTAATCCAGACTACCCAGGAGGTTATGACTCTTACAGGGACAGAGGACCATACTATGGTAGTGTTGGACATCCATTTAACAAAAATCAGGAATATGAAGCAAGGGGACCTTACCCTGGGGCTCAAGTGTATGATTCAGCTTCACACTTTTACTAAAATGTATCCAATACATTAATATTGATGGAGACTTTCATGTCAGGTGCATTCTTTTTATCAATTTTGGGAATCAGGAAATGCTTCTAGCTGCTACTTGAAGCAAAGAGAGTTTTACTGCATATTTTAATCAATACCCTTTCTACACTTGTTTCTGGATACAACCTATTGATCTCTGACTATGTATATTCTTAGCAATTTTTTAAAAACGTATAACTTCATTATTTCTACTGTTGAAGACTATATAGGGTTGCGAAAAGTGTTAATTATGATTGTTTCTCTATATGTGTTGGCACAGGGGCAGACCCAGGGTTCAGCACCAAGAGCACACCAACAAGCCCTAGCTACTGGCCCTTTCGGCAACACCTGCAAAGCAGATGTAGTCTCACCCGAAGCAGCTATGAGGGGGTTGTAGGATAGATATGTCTACAACCAAGGGGAACATCAAGTGGATCTAACACAGGAACACCACAACATTCATATATCCCTTATCAGCTCGATCTATTCCATTCATCTATCAGATCTACCTTAGCAATGCAATAACAGTATATGAAGGACAAATAAAAAATACCAATCATACAGAACAAAAAATATATGTGGTTCACCATCTCTCTAGGGCTACGTCCACAAAACTATGCTATATTATATTGATGTAAAGCATACAGTTCTTGTCTACGCTCTTAGCTAGCAGATCTCTTTTCTTCTTCTATGATTCTCTCCCCTCCCTGTGCACCTAGCTGCAAGGTTGATATTCGCACCCAACTAAATATCTTACAATCCAGAAGGCTCTTATACTCAACACTTCTCTCTCTCTCTCAATACTCTCCTCTTGACCAACTCAATATCAACATTAACAATAACAACACATCAACCCAAAGTACCAACCCAACCTAGTCCATTTAGACCTCTATTTATACATCACAATCTCTCACTGACAGCCTTAGGCTGAAACCTAAGTGTCCAAAACCCTAGATACCAAAACCTTAGGTGTATAAAACCCTAGGTCAAATTGACCCATGTTTTTAGGGCTTCGCCAGCCTGTCTTTCATTTCTTCTTGTGTAGTTCTCCAAAGAATCTAATGGTGGATTTTTCCTCTTTCGAAGTCGTCCACGATCCTTCTTCCTTCCTTATCTGTCATCCCCGATCTCCTCATCCAATGGATTTCTTTCTCGGGATTCACTCCATATTTTCTGCTCTTTTTCTCACTTCGATCCAGTATCAGTCACTATGTCTTCCGCAGAGTTCACTTTTTCCCATTTTCTTCCTTGTTCTTCGCTTCCTTCCATAACCAAGGGCCAATAGGCCCCCAACACTCACTTGTGACTTGTCCTGAGGCACTTCGATCTAACTATTCTATTTTACTTTAACTTTGGACTTCGCAGTGCAGTCTTCTCTTTCTGTATGATGCCTCTTCTTCCTCCTTGTGAAGACTGTCTTTTCTGTGTCTCCTACCCAATTTCAACTTCTCCTTGTACCTAAACCCTTTTCTTCATGCTTCTATTGAGAGCTACGAGGCAGCTGGTTGTCATAGTACAACTTCAACCAACTCCCATTCACTAGTCCTTCCTTCCATTCTCCTTTTAACATCTTCAACTATGCAACTCCTCCTTCTATGACATAAGCGATCTTGTATGGCCCGAGACAATGCGTTCTAAACTTCCCAGGATGCTTGATGAACTTTCTGTCATAAATTAGCACTAGATCTCCTTGTCTAAATGCCTTCTTCTTGATGTGCCTGTCATGATAGGCCTTCTCTCTTTCCTTTTGTACTTGCTGATGGAATCCTGCAATGAATCTATCTTCCTCAAGTTCAATGAACTACGCAAGTATCTCTTGAACAAATCCAGTATCATCCATACCTATAAAGGCAACAATTCTCAGGCTTGGTACCAAATACTCCATTGGAACAACAACTTCAAGACCATAGACCAACTTAAAAGGGGTCTTCATTGTCAACTTCTTGCAAGTGGTTCTATAGGCCCATAATACTGCTAGTACTCTTAAATCCCAATCATCCCTATTTACGCAGCATATCTTGATTAGTGTTATTTTCAAAATCTTGTTGAATGCTTCAACTGTCCCATTTGCTTGAGGATGGTACGGTGTGCTCTTCTGATGGTGGACTGCAAATTCTTCAGTCAAGGCTTCAACTGTCTTATTGATGAAATGTTTTCCTTGATTTCTCATGAGTATATTTGGGCATCCAAACCTGGTTATGATGTCATCAAATATGAATCACGCAGTTGTAGTTGCACTACAATCCTTAACTTCTCTACCTTCAGCCCATCTGGTCAAGTATTATGTTGTTGTGATTATGTACCTTGCTCTTGTGTGCTTTCCTGTTGGGTTTATAGGTCCAACAAAGTCAATGGCCCATTTCTCGAATGCTTGTAGGGTTATTTGTGGTGATAATGAAATTTCATCTCTTTTGGAGGGTTTCCCAACCCTTTGACATACATTGCAGGCTCTGGAATAGTCTTTAGCATCTCTGTATAAGGTAGGCCACCAAAGTCCAGCTCTCAGAACCTTCTGCATAGTTTCCTCTTATGATTCCTTCATGATCTTCTGTGAGGATCAACGAGTGTTCTGCCTCCATAAGACGTCTTCTCAAGATCTCATCCGGTCCCATATTGTATAGATGTCCGACTATAAGTGAGAAATATGCAACACGCACTACTAGTTGTTTCTTCTGTGGAATTGTATACTCACTAGGTGTCATTCCTGTTGACAGGAACCATATTATTTATGCAAAGTGATCATCGATCTTTCTAATGGATAGTAGTTGTGCATTCGGTAGTGTATCCTCCAAACTGGTTGGTTCTTCACCATGTTCCAACCTTGACAAGTGGTTAGGGCCTTTGTTCATTCTCCCTGGTTTAACTATGATCTCAAAATCATATTCTTGAAATAATAGAAGCCATTTTCTTATTCTCCCCCCCAACACTGGTGTGTTGACTAGGTACTTCAGCGTGGAGTGATCAGTAAACATTTTAAAGTGTCCCCCCAACAAATAGTGGAGGAATTTATGTAGTGCATACACCATGGCTAATCCTTCTCTTTCAGTAGTGGTATAATTAATCTCATCAGTTGATAGCTTCCTGCTAGAAAAGGCTAATGGGTGGTCAATGTATCCTTCTCCTGGTTGTGCTAACACAACTCCTAAAGAAATAGAAGACGCATCAACATGCACATGAAACTCCTTGGTCCAATCTAGAAAAACCAAAATGGGCACAACAACCATTTTCTCTTTCAGTGTGTCGAAGCTTTGTTGGAATTATTCAGTCCAACTAAACTGACAATCCTTCTTCAATAGCTTCTCCATGGGTGTTGTGATATGAGCATATCCTTTAATGAACTTCCTGTAGTATCCTGTGTGTCCCAATGTAGTGCACAGTTGTTTAACTGTTGTAGGAGGTGGTAGATCAACTATAATGGCAATCTTGGATGGATCTACTAACAATCCTTTCTTACATACAATATGTCCTAACAAAACTCCAAATGGTGAAAATAAAATGCATTTCTTCAGATTTAAAGCAATTTGACACTGGTTGCATTTATCCAACATTATCCTTAGACATTCAATATGATTTTCAAATAAACTAAAGACAGTCCAATCATCAAAATATGCTTCTAAAGATTTGTGCAAAAACTCCTTGAATTCTTCGACCACCACCCTAGAAAAGATGGTTAGGTCATTCTTCAATCCAAATGGCATTATTGTATACTGATAGGACCCCCATTCTGTTGAAAATGTGGTCTTATGGTAGTCTTCCTTGGCAATCCGGATCTGATGATATCTTGAAAATCCATCTGTAAAATAATATACATCTTGGCCTCCCACACTATCTAACACTTCATCGATGAATGGTGTAGGGAAGGGGCCATGTAAACAAGCATCATTCAACTTCCAGAGGTCTATTTATATTTTTATCTCTCATGTCTTCTTGTCTTGTACCACCATAGGGCTAATCCACTTTGATTCTTCCACAGGTTCTATAATCCCTGCTTCCAACATTCTTTCAAGCTCGATCTTCACTTTCTCCTTATATTTGGGGTTCAATATGTAAGGTATTTGTTTGACTGGTCTAGCATATGGCTTTAAGGGAATCCTCATCTCTCCCATAGGCCCTTTAATTCCATTCATATAAGTAAACTTGGTTGTAAACAAGTCTTGATATTCATGCAACAACTCAGTAATCTTGTCAATGGTAGCAGCATCCCAATAATCTCTAACATTAGAAAGATTCAGTGTTTCCTCTGTTCCAATATTGAATTTCTTGATCTTGATAGACTGTCCAATAAATGGTAACTAAACTCCTGGCCCTTCCACATCTCTCTGGCCTTCTGTTTCTGTGATGTTTACTTTCCTTGGATCATCATCTTCATCCGCATTAATGTTGTAACAACCTTGCAGTTTCAGGAGAGGCGCAGTCCATTCATCCTCTTCCTGTTATAAGGGAAGTTTGGATACCTCCTCGAATACTTTCTATCTCACAATCTATAATTCTTGATCTACTGACATAAATTGACTTTCAAATAGGAATGTAGTTATAAAATTCTAAGTCATACCTTTCCAATCTGTGGTGACGAGGCGCAACTCTGCTTGGAGGTACCAGTTGATAGGTATTGTGTCCAGTGTGTTGATGAATTTGTGTACCCGTTGTTCTTGCAGAATGTCACTCCAGGCCTCTTTGCACATGGTCCTTTGGGAAGCTTCAACATGTGTAGAAAACTTTGCAGCCTTCTACTTGCGCTGAGAATTGCATTGTCATCAAAGTACGACATTATGTCTAGTCTGTGATATTACTTTTGTGCATCCCCCACCATCTCACTAGTGTGGCTTTCAAGGCCTCATCCATGGCTAATAATCTCTGTTGTATTGGTACATTCTCCTCAAAGTTTGACAAGAAGGTTTCGAAAGGATTTAGACCATCAAAGGTGGGTAAGTTACTTACTGTTGTGCCAATCCAGTGAACTTCTCTGGTTAATATAGCACATCTTCTTTTGGATACTTCGTACATCTTATTCTGCCAGTTCTCTAGTGCTTCTTCTAAATCTGATGAACATGCGCTCTCACTTCTCTAGCTTAGATTCCCATCGGCCGTATGATTAATGTAATCCTGTTGTCTGGCGGTTAGCTTGTAGATGTTTTCTAGTGCATATGTGTAGTCTTCTTCTCTGATGGGCTCAATGTATCTTTGACCTTCATCGGGATCCAAAGGTGCAATGGCCCTAAGAACATCACCTTCAAAAGTCATACATCTCTTTTTTAAGTCAACAACAATAGAGTTATCGAAGGCCCAGTCAATTCCCAACAGCGTGGGGTAAGGGCAACTGTCATCAACTATTTCGATTACCTCAAAATATGCAAATGTTCCTACTCTATCGATGTCCACAGGGACATGCTCCAATCGTCCAAATGGGCTAACAACTTGCTGATTAGACATCCTAAGCCTAATAGGGGAATAGATCAACTTCAGTTTTCCCATTTGTGCCCAAATTAGCTTCTTCATGACATTTACCTCCGACCCTAAGTCGAGGACCACATAGTCTATCTCATACTCTCTTGTTTGAGCATTCAAATGTAATTACTTATTTGTCCTTCTCTTTTTACCAATTTGGTGTACTGCCCTATTCAGTAAGGGATCTATCTTTCCTATCTCATATTGTCTCATTAAATTTTGTAACTCTTGTACAACGCTTTCATCCTAAATCAAATTAATACAAGTATGTAAAAAGTCCATGATATTTCTTACCTCTTTTCCTTCTCTTGGCGAAGCAGACTGATAAAATGCATGAGGAATTCCATACTCTCTTACTTCTAGTCTTGTCTTTGATGAAGAACCTCGGTCTCCTCTAAATTATTTTCGTGCTTCCTCAAATATCTGTCTTTCTTTCTTTGCATCAAAGGCTTGGGTATTCTCTGCAGCTTTCCTAATTCCTGAATCTTTTGTAATATTCCCTTGGGTCAGTTTGTCTTCTCCTGTAACAATGCCTCCTCTGGTTATAACAGTGACTCTAGGGTCTCCTCTGCAAGGTTCAACATAGATCAGTTTCACTTGCGGGTTCTGTTGAGGTCCTTGTATTTCCTTAATCTTACCTAGCAACACAGGACATTCTTCTATAACATGGTCAAACGAGCTGCAGTAGCTACAAGTGGTACAAGGGTTCTGACAATCCCTTGAAAGGTGTCCTAGTTATGCACAGTCATAACATATGAATTGTCCTCAGCCTCGACTCATTCCTCCTCCTCATCCTCTTCCTCTGAATCCACCACGAGGATTGAAGTTTCCTCTCCCAGGAGAGTTATACTGCGTAGTGTTTCCTTCTTGTTGTACTTCACCTTGGATCTTATATATGTCTCTTGACCTTTCATGCATGAGATTATAAGCCCTAAAATATCTATCATCATTCCCTACAGAATTACAAAATGTACAGTACAAATTTGTAGGTGTTTGAACATACTTTTTCATATAATATCACTCACCACTATGATGTCTGTTTCTGCATACCTCGCACTAGGGTAAGTTGGCTTGCTTCAATGGGATTAGAGATCCAGAAACCAAGTATTCTTTGAATAGAGGGTAGTGTTCCTTGTCATGGCCTTTTGATCTACATCTCACACACCACATGTCTTCTCTTTTATCTTTTCCCTTGTCTTTCTTCATATCTTCGACTTGCAGAGAAAAACTAGTTAGCCGACTCAGAATCTGACTCATACCTAAGTTGGATTCTCCCATAGGGGTTGATTCGAGCTTCATGGTGATCTCCAATGCCTCAGCCTGCAAAGCAATCTTCTATTGCATTAGGGGAACTTTGATGTGTGGTAAGAGGGAAACAATGAAGCATTCTTTGTTTTGTTCATATGGGATCTGAAAAGTTAATCGGCCTGCCAAGGATTTGAATCTCTGATCGAATTCCCACACAGTTTCAACCACCTTCTTCTTGATCTCTTTCAGCTCTGTAATACATTGGGATTCTGACTTAGGTTTCTTAAACTTTGCAATCAACACGTTCTTGATCTAATTCAATGGCTTAGGTTGTGCAAGTCCTTGGACAAGTTTCATGTACCAACTCAATGCACGATCCCTAAGAGTTGTACTGAACTGAGTTATTTTGACAACTTCATCTGTGAAATTTTTAATGTTCCATACTACTTCACAGAGGAACCAGTGCTGATCAGGATCTTCAGATCCATCTCCCCTAAAGATAGGAATTATCATGTCGTCTGCCATAGATCTTCTTAGGGTTCCTGACTGAATATGTGGTGGGCTACTACAGACAGTTCTCTAGACACTCTGGTGATTGGGATTACTCTCGTTTCTTAATACTAAATCTATAGGAAGGATAATAGTACTTACTTCAATCATCTGCACTATTTCTAAGCCTTCAGGTCCTCCTCCGTGAAGCTCTCAACTTGTCCTTCCTCTGTCCTAGTGGGTTCTGAATGTTCTTCGTCCATCATATCTGCTTCTTCTCCACTGTAGAAACCATCCTCCCCGTAGTTCTTCTTAAACAAGTTCACAAGATGGACTTCTCTAAACACTCTCCCACTGCATGTATGTCCAGCTTCTGCGTCGTTGTTGTTGTCGCTATCCAAATTTTTGAACATTAGCCTTTCTTGATCCAACCAATCTATTGTACCTTCAATATGTTCTTCTCATGTAGTATCATCTTGAGTCTTAGCTTCAAAAATTGTAAATATTTTCCTCTAGGTCCCTGTTGTTGGATAAATTGGTAGGTGTGGACACTAACTGATCTCCCTAGATCCACCTAGATCTAGAAAAAAACACACTAGAACATGACGCTTTCCTTAAGTTTTAGATATTGAATTTACTAACTAAATAAGGATAGGTGACATACTGTTTAAACGTCGATTCCTCTCGCCATCACCATCCTAGCTCTGTTCCAACACTTATACAATGATGATCCTACAAAAGAACACAACCAACCAAAGTGATAGTAATAGCATAAACTCAATATAAACCTATGTATATGATCAAGGAATCATACAATAAAATACAACAAGCTTTATAGGAAAGAATCATATTACTGTATCATATTAAATGTGAAAGAGAGATTACAACCATGGCCTTGATGTCGTGAGGTCCCTTTCAACTTTCCTTCATTCCCCACACACTTCCACTCCAAGAATTTTGAGGGAATAGATCTGATAATATTCAGAATCTATCTTGACAAAATGGCTCATCTAGCCAAGCTAACAATCTCCAAAGCTCAATCCAATCCAAGCTCCAAAATCAAAAGCCATTCTCATCCAAGCCAACTATCTCCATGAGATCTCCTCTCCTTTTATAAGATAAAGAGGATAAGGTGAGGAGGTTAGGATGATCCCACCAA
>SNQJ01S0022079.1:42742-67562 GCA_010110895.2 Picea sitchensis | reverse complement strand
CAAAGGGTGCCACTTTGAAACAATGTGTCCTTTTTGAATGAAACATTGAACCCTTTCATTTAATTAACACAAATGGTTACTTTTATTAATTAATTTTCGTAGAACAATTTAGACAACAATATTCGTATGACGATTCTAGAGTGATGGAAATGAATTTTAAAATTCTATGACATGGGTTTTTTGTAGAACATGCCCAGTTAGCTGACAAGTGGGAAATTTCCCTAGAAAGTGTGCGAGGTGGTCTGTACATGTGGTTCTTTGAAGGAAAATTTTCCATATTTTCCTTTTGTCATCAGATGTCAGATCGACTTTAGTACATACTACCTTTTCGTGAATGTATAAATCAACCTCCACATATCTCCTTTGTTGGTGATTATTTAAACTCAACTTGTAAACATTTTACTTGATCGTTATATTAAAATCAATTCCCTCTCAACTGCTAATCACTAAACATTTGACTTGGTCTCACCCTTTTTCGTATTTGCTTCCTCATTCGACCGACAAACAATTTTTTTTGTCGACTCAACTATGCGAAATTTCGAATTGAGTATTGCAATTCTAGTCGACCCATCTTGCTTCAGCCTTGGTCCAACTTGTATTTAAGTTTTCTTTGACTTGAACCTTTAGGTTATGTTTTTCTTGGACCTTCTCGACTTCAAAGAAAACCAACTTGAGAAATTTGACTTTGGTCGTATCAACTTGCTTTGGATGACTTGGATTTCCCGAATCAATTTTCATTCGACTTCGACCTTCAGTTGGTCGACTTGTCTTCGAATCATCTTGAAATAGATCGACTTGTCTTCTCCAAATTCTGTCAATATGAAGGCTTGCAGTCAATCGACTCATCTTGTAGTCGATTGACTTCCAGATAGTCAACCTTATTGTTGTTTGAATCGACTTGATATGTGACTCGATGGTGTCAATGCTTCTTCACAAGACATCCACCAATGACATTTTGTCTCATCTCTGGACTCATGTTCAATTCATATTTTCTAAATCACTTTTAATGAACCATGTCTTATTAAATTCTTTATTTGTGATTTGTATGGATCCATATTGGATTATCCATTTACCCTTTTTATCTAGACAATTTCTTCATAGTTTCTTCTTTTGTGCATGGATGTTAATGACACAATATAAACCTTATACAATATAGGATGAGTGTATCAATCTCATATAATAAATTAGTCATATTATCTTTCTATTGATATTCAAGTCACCTTAATAACATTATGTCCAATATTGAAAATGCTTGAAATTCAAGTCACCATCATAAAATTATGTCTAATATTGACAATGCTTGACATTCAAGTCACCTTCACAACATTATGTCCAACCTTCATAACATTATTTCCAATATTGACAATGCTTGACATTCAAGTCAATTTCATAACAAATATGTCCAATATTGACAATGATTCTCAAACCAATCAATCAATGATACTTCACCTATTTATCAAGGTTGACATCAATGATAACCAAATTGCCAACATACATGTTAGTTATATTGATGTATATCATTGACAAGTATTATGATGAGGTTTCCTGAGTGTGCAAGAAGTGTGACATGATGATGATGTTGATGACATTGACCGACTTCCTTGGACTTTGAATTGAGTCATGGAGTGGACTTTTAGTTTGGTTTTGATTACTTGATTTATACGCATATATTGTTGATGATGATTTCAGTATGGATTTCATGTATATGAATATTAATAATATCTTTTTCACTGGATGATGGAATGGTGACGCTTGCTAATCCGACTCACATATGGAGTAAAGGGGCCATAAAAATATACCATACGAATGAGGGAGAGGTGTGGAAACATCCTTGTCACAACCTACTAGCACTCCCACTGTGACCTGAACTGAAGGTTAACGACTACCTTTTTTTGAGAGGTTCATGATGTTGTGAGGGAATACTGAGACAATTTCTCACGAGGATTTATGAGGGGTGCACAATAATCCATATTCCTTATTCCTTACAAATCCCATAGTCTCACATAAGGTCAACAAATGCAGTATTGACTCCAAATGTTAGAAAAACTTCTAAACTAGTCAACGGCAAGTGACACCCTTGGAGCATGGAGGTGCATCTTGAAGGGAATGTCGCATGTTTAAAATTTGAGTCAATAAAAATATAGAAGACCTTAGGAAATAAAATGAATTGTAGATTTTTATTAGAGAAGAGTATACAAATTTTATTTAAATTATAAACCAGAAGACATAATCAAAAGTCTAAGTCTAGGTGTTGTGATTAAATAAAATTAAATTGGGCTAAAGGAATTTTAGACTAATAAACTTTAGTAAAGAGGAGAATAAGAATGAGAATTGTAACATCCCCAACATCCAACTAGGTTGTGCCACGTAAACATTTTCGAACTGTATACAAATTAAAACATATACACACATACAATATTGCAGAACTTTATAGATATAAATTAAAATAGAGAAATACATTCTGCAAATGCACAGATTCATATAGAACAATAATAAAAATGCACATGCAACCCACATAGGAAAAACCCATAAAAATAAATGCATAAACAATAATGCAACATGTATTTTAACACATAATTGACACTTATCTTGGTATGAATATCACCAATTACGTGCAGACCTTCCACCAACCTCCCAACCTTATACCACACTGCTCATCACTCTCAGTAGTGGGTCACCCTCGAGCTGGGACTAAACTCCACCTAAGTAAATGGATTCTTAACTAGGTTGATGTATCTCAGATAACAGGATATACTTCGTCAAAGGTGCCAGCTCAAACTAAAAACCTACAGTCCTTCATTCCCCACATACCTGTCCCACCCCAGGAAGTGTGCCCCTTCTCTACTCAACAATCCTTTGGCTATCCCAGTTCCTTTCTGGGCTTCAACAATAGGTCAGATAGGAAGTCTCAAAGCCCTATAATTGCAGTTTGGCACCTTCGGGAATTCAATTCCCAACAATTCTCTCAGCTATAGAGATTTTCTCATAGGCCTGACAACTCGCCTCTTCATTCCATCTCCTAAGCTAACTAGGTACATGTATGGATACATGTACATGTACGGGTACAAATACAGGTACAAGTATGGGTATGGATACATGTACATGTATGGGTACTGATACATGTATAGGAAGGTACAAATATAGGTAGAGGAAGGTACGAAGGAAAACTGAATGAGTGAGTGAATGATTATGGAATGAATGGGAAAATGAACTAAGTCCAAAATATATGTATGCATGTTCCCAAATTGACACTTGTCATGTTGAGAACCACTTTGGCCCACTTGTCCCCATCCTTAGAACTTAGGATAAAATAATTATCCATACTTTATACTTTAAGGAATATTAATATAATATTCATAATTGGCTTAAGGTCCCTAGCTTATCCCCTTATCCTTAAATTTTATCCCCCTTTCCATAACTAGTAGAGTTTAGTCCCCCATACTCTTTTATCGTGGTCGGTCTACACCCACCGATGTATTATATTAATGATAAGACATATACAAAAATAAGCTCATTGACCTTTAGCATCTAGGATCTCTGGCCTCTTTCAACACATAAGCCTCCTAGCTTATAATAACTAGCTCACCAACCTATAAAACACAACATATACACAAAAGACTCTCTGGCCTCAAAACCACGCACACTTAATTTTGTTGTGCGCAGTATCTTGGAATGTGCACACTTTGTCATTTTAGTGCACAGTACATGTGCACACTATACCATGGAAGGTGCATGCAAAAATAATATCAAACAACCCACCAAATTAATTACTTTTTCATTTACATTTACAGTTGGGGTTCATCATGGGGGTATTACATTCACCTCCCCTTATTTATGCACTATCCTCAGTGTGATATATACACATATATAACCAAAATTTTAAAAATCCTCAAAACGTTGTGGGTATTCTTCCCACATAGCATCCTCATGCTCCCAAGTTGCGTCCTTAGGACCATACCAGGTCCGTTAGACCTATACAAGCTCTATGGATCGATTCCAGAGTTGTTTGATTTTCCGGTCCATAATGCGTACCGAATGCACTTGGAAAGCACCTTCTTGCTCCACCTGAATCACATTCCAATCAATAACATGATTAGCATCAGGTATATATTTCTTAAGAAATGATACATGGAAGACATTATGAATAGACATTGATGTAGGAAAGGGAAACATGTATGCTACAGGCCCAATCCTTCCTAGGATTTCAAAGGGCCAACAATAGCGAGCTACCAACTTTGAACAATTTCCCAACTTAAGGGAACTTCTATTGGCCTTTAATTTCAAGAATACATGGTCACCCACTTTAAATTCCATGTGATTTCTACCCTTATCAACATAGATTTTCTTCTTGTCTTGGGAAGACTTTAAATTATGTTTTATTTTCAACATTTTCTCTTCCATTTCCTTGATTAATTCTGGCCCAACTACTACTCTATCTGCTGGGTTTTCCCAACTTACCATTGTGTTGCACCTTTTTCCATAAAGTGCCTCAAATGGGCTCATCTTTAGATATGCTTGGTACCCATTGTTATAGGAAAAATATACTAAGCATAGGTAGTCTTCCAATTTTTATGGTTTATATATCACATACATCCTCAACATATCCTCAATCACTTGATTCACCCTCTCTGTTTTTCCATCTGATTCTGGATGATAAGATGTACTAAAATTCAATTTTGTTCCAAATCCCTTCAAAAAATTTGATGTAAATTTTGGATCTCTGTCAGACACAATTGTCTTGGGTATACCATGTAATCGAGAAATTTCTCTCATATAAACATCAACAATGTTGGCTGCCTTGTGAATGAGCTTTACTGGAATAAAATGGGTAGCTTTAGTAAGCTTATCCACCACTACCATAATAGAATCATGCTTCTTGTTTGTTTTGGGAATTTTGGTGATGAAATCCATTGTTACAACTTCCTATTTCCACTCAGGAATGGGTAAGGGCTATAGCAACCCAACTGGGTGTCTATGCTCAACCTTTTCCTTTTGACACTCCAAGCATTTGACAATAAAATCAACAACTTATTTCTTCATTCCTGGCCAATAATATTAGCTCTTGCCAGCTGCAAT
This sequence comes from Picea sitchensis, assembly GCA_010110895.2. Taxonomy (NCBI): domain Eukaryota; kingdom Viridiplantae; phylum Streptophyta; class Pinopsida; order Pinales; family Pinaceae; genus Picea; species Picea sitchensis. The sequence continues at coordinate 62,486 of SNQJ01S0022079.1, read as the reverse complement.
AGTTTTTTGATAACCTGGGTGCCCAACATAAGGTACATTATGCATTTCTCTCAATATAAAATTCTTCAATTCCTGGGAAATTGGTACATAAATTATTCCCCTGTATATGATAATTTCATCATTTTCTAGCTTATAGTCTTCAATTTTCTGCTGCAAAATACCTTGTTGTAATTTTGCCACTAACTCCTTGTATTGAAAATCTGATTTTCCAGCCTCCAAAATTCTGTCTTTCAAATCTGATTGGTACATGCTAATGGCTGTAGCATGCAACTCATGCACTCTTCTGCTGAGTGCATCAACCACTTTGTTCTCTTTCCATTTGATATGCTTTATATCAAAGTCATATTCACTGAGAAATTTTAACCCCCTGTCTTGCCTGGAATTTAGAGTTGGATGATCAAATAAATATTTTAGACCATTATGGTCTATCCTTGGCTCAAACCTTTTCCCCATGAGGTAGTGTCTCCAATTACTCAAGGCATGCACTATGGCTTCCAACTACAAATCATGAGTGGCATAGTGCCTTTCATGCTCCTTCAACTTCCTTGATTCATAACATACAACAAACCCATTTTGACTGAGGACTCCACCAAGTCCTTCTTTACATGCATTTGTGCATACAATGAAGTATTCATTTGGATTTTCAATCCTTATTATTGGAGCACTTGTTAATAATTGCTTCAAGTGTTGGAAAATCTTTTCACAATCCAATGTCTAGTGAAACTTCACACCCTTCTTTTGCAAGGAAGTGACTGGGTGTATAATCTTTGGGAATCCTTCAATAAATCTCCTATAGTAGTCTGCAAGTCCCATGAATGATATGACCTCTGTCACATTATTTGGCACTAACCATCCTCTAATGGCTTCTATATTCTCAAGATCCACTGCTATCCCTTCCTCTGAAATGATATGCCCCAAATAATGATTTTGTTTTTTATAAAATGAGAACTTGCTCAATTTGGCGTACAACTGATGCTCCATTAATAATTTTAATACCATCCTCAAGTGTTGTTCATGCTCTTCCTTTGACTTAGAATATATAATAATGTCATCTAAAAATACAATGACAAACTTATCTAAGTATTCTATAAAAATACCATTCATTAAACACATGAAGACAACTGGTTCATTTGATAACCCAAATGGCACCATTGTGAACTCATAATGACCATACCTTGTTCTGAAAGTAGTCCTGTTGATGTCTTCTTCTTTAATTCTTACTTCATGATAACCTGAACTAAGATCAATCTTGGAGAATGTTTTTGCATCTTTCAACTGATCAAAGAGATAATCAATCCTTGGAAAAGGATACATATTCTTCACAGTTACCTTGTTCAACTTCCTGAAGTCAATACAAAGTCTCAATGTTCCATCCTTTTTCTTCACAAAAAAAAATAGGGCACCCCAAGGTGATACACTTGGGTGTATATACCCCTTATTCAGGAGCTCTTCAAGTTTCATTTGAAACTCCTTCAATTCTGGTGTACTCATCCTATAGGGAGTCTTGGATATTGGAGTTGCTCCAGGCATCAGATTTATGGAGAAATCAATGTCTCTTTTAGGGGGTAATCGTAGTATTTCCTTAAACATATATTCAAACTCTTTTAGGACTGCATAATCTTCAATATTTGACACCCTATATTTAGGTGTTTCTTCCATATGAGCTGCAAATATTTGACACCATTTTTTGTAACATTTCTTCAGTTGCAATGCTGAAATTTCTCTGACAATTACTGCCCTGGGAATTCCCTGCACTATCCTTAGGTTCCCTTCCTCATCGAAGCAAGTAAATGCCTTGTTATGACAATCTAGGATAGCATGATGTTGGTCCAACCAATCCATCCTAGTTAGGAAATCATAGGAACCTAAAGGCAATATGTTCAAATCTTCCCTAGTGTTTAGTCCATTCATGTCCATAAGACATGACTTAACCATCTCATTAAATTTTCTTTTGGCTCCGGTAGACAACTACACCAACCAAGATTTTCCATGATTGCTTCTTGGAAAATGCAAAATTTCCACCATCTTAAGATCTATATAACTATGACTAGCTCCTAAATTAATTAAAATAGAAATGGTTTCATTGTTTATCATACCTTACACTTCAATCATATGTGGTTGATATTTTTCTTGCTTTTTGTCTAGGGCTGCATATATCCTTGGTAGACTTCTGCCCATGTCTTCCACTATTTCATATTGTTGTACATTGTGGAAATTTCTCACTTTTTCACCTGTGTGAGGACAATCCCTAAACATACGATCTCTTTTACAACCCCAAAATTGAATAGGTGGCTTCCTTGGCCTTTTCCCCCTTGTATCAATCATTCTGGGTTCTTTAGAAGTTGGTTGTCCCTAAGGACTATTTCTGAAGAATGGTGGCTTAGTCCCCTTCTTCCTCTAATCCATCTTGAATTTCTTCTTGTCTTCCCAAGTTTTTTGGAAAGTTGGCCTTGATTTTTGCTGATCATATAGGCATTTATCTGGCCTTATGGTCTCCTCCAGTGTTTTGGGACCATCATATTGTATTTTGTCATTGATGAATGATGGAAATCCACTCAAATACCTTTGAATCTTAACTGTCTCATCCTTGATGAAAGAAACATACTTCAACAGTTCTAAAAACCTTCTTTCATATTCATCTATGGTCATACTCCCAAGTTTGAGTTCAAATAACTCTTTCATTTTCTTGTCATAGTATCTCTTAGTCAAGTATTTCTTTTCAAAATACTTCTTGAATTCCTTCCAAGTAACATTTTTCTCTTTAATGTGTTGCACCTGCACAAGTTGATCCCACCACATGGATTCCTTTCCTTTGAGTTGACAGATGGAAATTATTCCTTATGAATGAGAAGAATAATTATGCAATTGAAAATAATTTATGATGCCCAGTAGCCATGTCTTTGCATCCTCATCATTCTTGTGCTCACCATAAAATGTAGGAGGTTTGATTTTGTTCATTTCTCCTTGTAGCTCATCCACCCTAGACCTCTTATGCTTCCTAACAGGGGATGGAATTGAGTTTTTGCGTGCTCGCTTTTTAGAATTCCTCAGGGAGTGATGGTGATGTCTGCTAATACTTCTTGTTCTTCTTTTCTCATTAGGAGACCTGTGACTTCTTGATTTTCTCGAGCCACTCTCCTTATCCATTTTATTTTTTATTCTGTTCAAGATCTGCATTAACTTCATGTTGAAGTTCTCTTACTACTCCTTGGCTCTCATAAATATTTCATTATCAACTTTATGGCTTTGGATATCCTTCTACAAATTTTTAATGGTCTCTACCATATTCATGTTTTCATCCCTTCCTTTTCCATGTCCATTGGAGTTTGTTCCTTCTATGCCCATATGGACATCCATCCCTCTGATCTCATATTCTTGGTTGTAAGCCCCTTATGCATCTTCCATTCCTCTGCACTCTATGCTGATCCTGATCTGATCTAGTTGTTGTTAAATCTACAAAGTGTGCAACCAACAGAACTTTGTTAGTCTAACTGATTCAACAATTTCATGAAAATATGAACCATTCTGGTTCAATAATGCATGATAATTATTTATTCTAATTTCCTAAAAAATGAATGCTCAGATTAATTTTCTAGGTGAATAATTATATTTTATTGTCCAAGACCTTTCCAATTCCTGCTTCCATGCTCAATTCTGAGTCTTGAGCATAAAGTTATGGCCCTTCGAAGTTAGTTGGGTCTTAAAATTTACCCTCCACTATTTGTCCTGTAACTTCCTCATAAAAGATCCGTTTGACAAACGTTTTACACCATTAGAAAGATCTCTCTGGGATATTTCATTTGATATGAAACAATACTCTGCATGCATCATTAATTAAATTGTCGAACAATAACATTCACCTACATTACGCGCACACCAACAAAATTCCTCAGTGCTCTGTCAATACTGCGCACACCACATGCACCATTATTATGCGTGTGCACACCGCACATGCCAATATTACACACGTCCCACTCAATACGCATCACACAATGATAAATTTAGTGTGCACACCCACACACCAATATTTTCCATGCGTTACCACTCCGAACTATGCAGCGCCAAATTTAAGTGTGCACACCCGCACACTAGTATTTTCCGTGCATTATTACTCTACACCGTGCATCACCAAATTTAAGTGCTCACACCCACGCACTAGTATTTTCTTCACATTACCAATCTACACCACGTAGTGCCAAATTTAAGTGCACACACTCACATGCCAATATTTTTCGTGCATTTCCACTCTACACCGCGCAACGCCAAATTTAAGTGTGCACACCCACGCGCCAATATTTTCCGTGTGTTACCACTCTGCACCGCGCATTGCCAAATTTTATCACGTGTAGCCATGTAACCTTATTTTCCACACATCACAAGCTTTTCACTGCGCATCATGCATTTTTAGTGAACACACTGGCACACATTCATTTTTATGCGCATCAATTCATCGTGAAGTCTGCTGCAGAAATTGGGGTTTTTGCCAAAAAAATTCTCAATTTTCACCATAGACATTTTGTAACTACGAAATTTGTTCAATTTCACCTTGATAACACCAATTCAAACTCTGCAATCACAAATCACTGTTGGTTGACATTCCTGGAACAAACTTTTTTCCCAAACTCAATTCATGAATTGAGAGTTTTAATCAATTAATCTCGCTCCGTCTGTCATGGATTCTCTGTAACTTCAAATTCAACCAATTCTAGGTCTGACTTTGCTAGAACAAATATTAAATTAACAATATCTCACTACTTGGCCAAATTTCTCAATTTTCCCATGAATTTAACAACACAAATTGGGGATTTTGCCCAATTCCACGCAATTTGATGCAGGAGCATCATAAACAACCAACCAAGCAAACGACGTAAGAGGCGGAAGATAGCTGGAATACCACCAGTGCACATTTTTGAAATATTTTTGAAGCATTAATGAAATGGTTAAAGGGAAGCATACTTTCATATTGTAAACAGATCATGAGAGATTTGCTCTCATCTGTCAATGTAAAAGGCATTTATGCATAGTTAATGAAAGTAGGTAGATTTGAATGATAGATTAGATAGTTTAGAAAGTAGGAGGGAAAACAGATATAGACACCCTCGCATTTGTATCATAATAGAGTAGTTGTAACATTAGCGTAGAGCAGAAGAAGAAGGAAGTTGTAGCAGAAAGTTGTGGAGAAGAGCCCATGTATAGAAGCTTTGAATTAATATATGGAGCTTTGAATCAGACTCATGGTGTTATGATGTTTTCTGTTTATACATGGTGAATGGTATGCTTACAGTGGTTTTATTCTCTCTGTTATGTATTTTCTTTAATATTGTGTGTGTATGTATGATTTCATGTTGAATGTGTGAAGTCTGAGAGAGAAAAAGAATGAGTTTCAATTGTTTCTCTTCCTGAGTGAGAGTTCCTGTAAGGAGTGTAGTGAAACGTTCGCAAGGAGTTCATTGAAAAGGGTTTTGGGTTTTATCTCAGAAAGCTCAGGAGGGATACCATTGCTCTCATTCCAACAAAAGTGTAATGAAGCATAGAAGCCATGCAAGGTGTGCGTAGGCTGGTTGAAATCTTAGAACTTATCAACCAAGGGGAGAGTTGTAGGAATGCTATTGTCGAAGGGTGCATAGAGTCAAGAAATCAAATACTTAGAAGTATTTGAAAGTTTGCTACAAGGAGTGCGTGCAAGGGTCCTTTTGAGACTTGAGTTGCAAGATAAAGCTCAGAAGGGATAACACCTTTGAACACTTCAAAGGAGGATGGAGATTGAAATACTTCAAAGGGAGACGAGGGTCAAAGTCATCCAACATAAGTAAAGTTTAGAAGGGAGAACACTAGTTCATCTCGTAGAAGTCATAGAGGAGTGAAATGAGCGGTCAGAATTCTCTATGGAGGATTCACGAAAAAGCAGGGACTGTAGGATCCAGAGAAGTTGCAGGGTGATTAGAGGCAGGCGAACTCATCACTCTAGGATCCAGAATCAACGTGGACCGTTGATCGTGCTTTGCACAATCCGTTAGATAATTTTGGAATTTTGGGGATCCTAACGACAAGGAGTTGAGCGTAGTGGAATGAAAGTCTCGAAGTCACGAGTGGCGACAGGAATTGGCATGGAATTTTGGGATTTCGACACTTTGAGTGTCGAGAAATGGAGGAGGCAACGCTTTGGGATCGTTCAAGTACTGAAAGCCGGTGAAAGGTGGCAGGAGTTCCTGTCAGAGGTAAAAGACAGTGGAGAAGACAGGTCACGTAATTGTCGCTAGGTGGAGTCAAACTTCGTTGACTGTTTTGGGGTTTCATAGGTTGGAGAGCCAGAATCCTTGCATCTGGATTTGCAAAGTATGAAATTCTAAATCGACAGAAAGTTCTATGAGAAGCCAGCCTTTGCTGAATACATTTCGGTGAATCGACATTTTGGGTTTCGGTAGTAGAGGGACAAGAAACTCGACAATAGGGATCACGAAATTGCAAGACATGAAGTCCCAAATTAGTGAAGGGCATGACGTTATTGTGGTAAATGAGATTTGGGTTGGCACCTGGTGTTTGTTCATGCAACCTCAATTCATAAGGACCTGTGGATAGATTCGTTGAAGGTTCCGATAGGGATCCAAAAGAGCCACTTCGCCTCAAGGAGATTTGAACGATCCTGTGAGCAGATATCAGCCTGCAGGTTGGGGGTCTACATTAAGTGGTATCAGAGCACAGAAAAAGTTATTTTCTTTCTGTAGTAGAGAAAAGACGAACATTTCTCATCCATGCCGCTGAGAAGAAGAGACAGAACAATGCCTGATCCAGCAGTGGAAAGAGAAATGCGCGAACTACGTGCTAGGCTTGATGCCATGGAGACAACACAGAGGTGCACAATCTGACACTGGGGATATCAGTGAGGCTGATAGTGAAAATGAAGCTGGACAAGAAGGAGAAGAAGTCACAGTTAAATATGCTAGAGAGGAACGCCTATTCAGGGTTGTTGCAAGGATAGGTGCCAGAGCAAAGATGGAGATTCCCATGTATGAGGGAAACTTAGATGTTGAAGAGCTTCTAGACTGGATTAGAACTCTGGATAAATACTTCGACTATGAGGATGTTGAGGAAGATAAGAAAGTCAAACATGCTGTCACAAGACTTAAAGGGCATGCAACAATATGGTGGGATGAACTGCAGACTGACAGACACTGCAAAGGCAAGCAAAAAATCAAAAGTTGGAATAGAATGGTAGCAAAGATGAAAGCCAAATTCATACCCAAGGATTATCAAATCACTCTATTTTGGAGGATGCAAAATTTGAGACAGAAGTTGATGACAGTGAAAGAATACACTAAATAATTCTACAAGATAAACATCAGGGCAGGTCATTGGGAGAGCGATGATGAAAAGGTTTCCAGGTACATGAATGGTCTGAGATATGACATCCAGGATGAGATGAGAATTATGATCATTCAAACTATAGAAGATGCTTATCAGATGGCTCTGAAGGCTAAAGAGAAGCTGAGCCAAAAGCAAGGTTAAAGAGGCTGAGGTAGAAGTCAAGCCAGAGGCAAGACAATTTCCCAAGACAGAGCTCAAAGACCTCAAGAAGAAGGATATAAACCTCAAATTCAACTTGAGAGAGGAGGAAGCTCACAGAGAGGGTAGTATGTTGATAAAAATACTTTTCCTTGAGCTAGAGGAAGAGGAAGAGGCCGAGGAGGTGAAGTGAAATGTTTTTTCTGCGGGAAAAACAGACATAAATCTTATGAGCGTCCATATAGGAAGAAAGAAGGTGGTGAAACTCACATTGACGAAGCACAAGGATGGAATGTTGAGGCAGAAGATGCTGAGGGCGGAAGATCCTTAATGATGAGGAAAGTTCTCTTAACGCCAGAGAAGGAGGTAGAGAACCCAGCCCAAAGGAAAATACTTTTTCAGACTGCTTGCAAGACCAAAGATAGAGTATGCAAAGTCATCGTGGATAGTGGTAGCACAAACAATATCGTTTCTACAGAGATGGTAGAGAAGCTGGAGCTGGAGACTATCGTACATCCAAGCCCATACAGAGTTTCATGGCTACAAAAAGGACATCAAGTAAATGTCACTAAACAATGTTTAGTTGAATTTAAAATAGATGGATATAAGGATGAAATATTATGTGATGTCATTCCCATGGATGTTTGTCATCTATTTCTAGGTAGACCATGGCAATATGACAGAAACGTGATTCATGATGGGAGAAAGAACACGTACACCCTGGAGAAAAATGGAAGAACTCACATGTTGTTGTTGATTAAGGATAAAGAAGTGAAACCAGAGGTGAGAAACATTGTACTTCTCATGAGTGGGAAGGAACTTCTTAAGGAGGTTAAGAAGAAGGAAGATACACAATTTATTGTGGTCAGGAAGCCTAAAATTGTTTTGACTAGTAATGGAATAGATGATTTACCAGAGGAAATCCAGAAGTTGTTGGAAGAGTTCTTTGATATAGTAGTGGACAAACTACCTTATTCATTGCCATCGATCAAGAGTATAAGACATCACATTGATCATATACCTGGAGCCATTTTACCAAACAAAGCAGTGCACAGATTAACGCTGCAGGAGAATGAAGAAGTTAAGAGACAAGTCCGGGACTTAATGGACAAAGGATTGATTCGGGAGAGATTGAGTCCATGCGTTGTTCCAACAGTGTTCAACCCAAAGAAATATGGAGGCTAGAGAATGTGTATAGAATCAAGGGAAATCAATAATATTACCATCAGATACAGATTTCCATTGCCAAGGATGGATGATTTGATGGATTGCTTGAGTGGAGCAAGATTTTTTTCAAAGATTGATTTGAAAAGCGGATATCATCAAATTCGGATGAGAGAAGGTGATGAATGGAAGACCTCATTCAAGATGAATGAGGGGTTGTATGAGTGGATTGTTATGCCATTTGGCTTAACAAATTCATCCAGTACTTTCATGAGATTGATGAACAAAGTCCTGAAGGAGTTCATCGAGAAATTCATCATCGTATATCTTGACAATATATTGATTTTCAGCAAGACAGAAGAAGAACACTTGAAGCATTTAGCTACAGTGATGAGGATATTACAGCAAGCGAAATTGCTGGTTAATATGAAGAAATCATCATTTATGAGGACAAAACTCATTTACTTGGGTTTTGTTATCTTTGCAAATGAGCTGAAGATGGATCCCGAAAAGGTAAAAGCGATCAAGAATTGGCCATTGCCGAAAGGTGTGTTTGAAGTTAGAAGCTTCCATGGTTTAGCTAGTTTCTATAGGAAATTCATTCGAAATTTCAGTGGAAGTAGTGCACCGATGATGGATACAGTGAAGAAAAGACACAAAGCTTTCATTGGACAGAGGAAGTAGAAAAGAGTTTCAATCCGCTAAAGAAGAAGATCATGGAGTAGCCAATTTTGGTTTTGCCGGATTTTAGCAAGACGTTCCAGGTCAACTGTGATGCGAGTGGGTTTGCAATTGGAGCAGTCTTGAGCCAAGACAATAGGCCGGTTGCATACTTCAACGAGAAATTGAATGAAGTGAAGACTAAATACTCAACATATGACAAGGAATTTTATGCAGTCATACAAGAGCTGAAGAAATGGAGACATTATTTGGGTCCTAAAGAGTTTGTTTTGAACATTGATAATCACACTTTACAATTTGTGACTCAACAGGAGAAGTTGAACCAAAAGCATGCTAAATGGGTTGAATACATGCAGAATTTTACTTTTGTAACTAAGCATATTTCTGGAACTGCTAACAAAGTTGTGGATGCTTTGAGCAGGAAATGTTTACTTATGCAGGAATTCAGAGTCAAAACTTTGGGTTTTGATAACCTCAAAGAAATGTACAAGGATGACCCAGATTTTAAAGAAGCGTATGAGGCATTTGAGAATCCAATTCTCAGGGACAGAAGCCAATGGATCAAATATAATATATGATCCAGGATGGATTATTATTCAGAGGCAATCAATTATGTATTCCAAAATGCTCCATGAGGGAGAACCTGCTGAAGGAAAAACATAGTGGAGGATTGTTCGGACATTTTGGTCATGAAAAAACATTCTCAGAGTTGAATGGCACATATTTTTGGCCAAGGATGAGGAAATATGTTAATAAATTTGTGGACAGATGTAGGATTTGTCAGCACACAAAAGGGAAAAGGCAGAACACAAGGTTATATCAACCATTACCCATACCAGAAAGGTCGTGGGATGCAGTGAGCATGGATTTCATATTGGGATTGCCAAGAACACAAAGAGGATATGACTCAATCTTTTTGGTAGTCGATAGATTTTCAAATATGTCACATTTCATACCATGCCAGAAAACCAGTGACGCAACTCACATTGCGATCCTGTTTTTCAAAGAAGTCGTCAAACTTCACGGCTTGCCAAGGAGTATTGTTTCTGATTGGGATACCAAGTTCGTTGGAAATTTCTGGAGAAATTTATGGAAGAAGCTAGGGACAAGTTTGTCTTTTATCTCTGTGTATCATCCTCATATGGATGGATAGACAGAAGTTGTAAACATAAGCTTGGGAGATTTACTGAGGAGTCTAGTGACGGAACACCACAGTCAGTGGGATCACATTCTACCACAGGTGGAATTTTCTTATAATGATTCGATCAATAGAAGCACAGGGCAGAGTCCATTCCAAATTGTATATGGAATGCAACCAAGGGGAGTTTATGAATTGAAAGATTTGAAATGAGCTGAATTCAAGAGTGCTAGTGCATAGGACTTTGCAGAATTAATGAAGGAGCTTCACAACCAAGTCAAGGAGCAATTGCAGAGTTCAAGCCAGGAGTATAAACACAGAGCAGATCAACACAGGTGAGAAATTCAATATGAAGTTGGTGATATGATTCTTGCACATCTGAGGAAGGAGAGGTTCCCAAGGGGAACATATAACAAACTAAAGATGAAAAATATTGGACCATGCAAGATCATAAAGAAATTTGGGGCAAACGCATATGATATTGAATTACCCGATGGGATCGAAATTTCACCGATATTCAACATCTCATATTTGTACCCTTACAGAGCTGAAGAAGCAGGAGAAGAGGACAAACAAACATAATTTCAGTGGACCAAACAAATGCCTGTAGCTGAAAATCCATAGATGGAAAGAATAATTGACAAGAGGGTCAGCAGGAAGGCCAGAAGAAAATAGTATTTTGAACACTTGGTCAAATGGAAGGGACATCCAGTTGAAGATGCCAGTTGGGAAGATGAGGCAGAAATTCAGAAGCATGGACAGACTGTGCAAGATCTCATGAACAGGAGTTCATGAAAATTTTCAAGTGAGAGAGTAAGTTGTAGGAGCATCGTAAACAACCAGCCAAGAAAACAACGTAAGAGGCGGAAGATAGTTGGAAGACCACCAGCGCATGTTTTTGAAATATTTTTGAAGCATTAATGTAATGGTTAAAGGGAAGCATACTTGCATATTGTAAACAGATCATGAGTGATTTTCTCTCATTTGTCAATGTAAAAGGCATTTATGCATAGTTAATGAAAGTAGGTAGATTTGAATGATAGATTAGACAGTTTAGGAAGCAGGAGGGAAAACGGATATAGACACCCTCGCATTTGTATCATAGTAGAGTAGTTGTAACATTAGCATAGAGAAAAAGAAGAAGGAAGTTGTAGCAGAAAGTTGTGTAGAAGAACCCATGTATAGAAGCTTTGAATTAATATATGGAGCTTTGAATCAGACTCGTGGTGTTATGATGTTTTTTGTTTATACATGGTGAATGGTATGTTTATAGTGGTTTTATTCTCTCTGATATGTATTTTCTTTAATACTATGTGTGTATGTATGGTTTCATGTTGAATGTGTGAATTCTGAGAGAGAAAGAGAATGAGTTTCAATTGTTTCTCTTCCTAAGTGAGAGTTCCTACAAGGAGTGCAGTGAAACGTCTGCAAGGAGTGCGTTGAAAAGGGTTCTAGGTTTTATCTCAAAAAGCTTAGGAGGGATACCATTGTTCTCATTCCAACAGAAGTGTAGTGAAGCACAGAAGTCGTGCAAGGAGTGCACAAGCTGGTTGAAAGCTTAGAACTTATCAACCAAGGGGAGAGTTGAAGGATTGTTGTTGCCGAAGGGTGCACAGAGTCGAGAAATCAAATACTTAGAAGTATTTGAAAGTCTGTCGCAAGGAGTGTGTGCAGGGGTCATTTTGAGACTTGAGTTGCAAGAGAAAGCTCAGAAAGGATAACACCTTTGAACACTTCAAAGGAGGACGAAGATTGAAATACTTCAAAGGGAGATGAGGGTCAAAGCCATCCAGTAGAAGTAAAGTTTAGAAGGGAGAACACTAGTTCATCTCATAGAAGTCATAGAGGAGTGAAACGAGAGGTCGAAATTCTCTGTGGAGGATTCATGAAAAAGTAGGGACCGTAGGATCCAGAGAAGTTGCAGGGTGATTAGAGGCAGGAAAACTCATGACTCTAGGATCCACAATCAATGTGGACCGTTGATCGTGCTTTGCACAAGCCTTCAGATCATTTCGGCATTTCGGGGATCCTAAGGACAAGGAGTGGAGCGCAGTGGAACGAAAGTCCCGAAGTCGCGAGTGGCGACAGGAATTGGCGTGGAATTTTGGGATTTTGGCACTTCGGGTGTCAGGAAATGGAGGAGGCAACGCTTTGGGATCGTTCAAGTACCAAAATCCAGGAAGAGTGACAGGTGGCAGAATTTCATGTTAGAGGTAAAAGACAACGGAGAATACAGGTGGCATACTTGTCGCCAGGCGGATTCAAACTTCGTTGATTGTTTCGGGGTTTCGTAGGTTGGAGAGCCAGAAGCCTTGCATCCGGATTCACAAAGTCACGAAGTCCAAAATTTCGAATCAGCGTAAAGTTCTGTGAGAAGCCAACCTTTGTTGAATACATTTCGGTGAATCGACATTTTGGGTTTTGGCAGTAGAGGGCCAAGAAACTCAATAATAGGGATCGTGAAACTGTGAGACCCGAAGTCCCTAATTAGCGAAGGGCGCGATGTTATTGTGGTCAAGGAGATTTGGGTTTGCTCCTGGTGTTTGTTCATGCAGCCTCAATTCATAAGGACCTGTGGATCGATTCGTTGAAGGTTCTGATAGGGATCTGAAAGAGCCACTTCGCCTCAAGGATATTTGAATGATCCTGTGAGTGGATCTCGACCTGCGGGTTGGGGGTATGCATTACAATTGCTTCTAATTTTTACCATGGATGCTCTATAAATTGAAATTTGGCCACTTCGAAATCAATTCTCTGTGGAATTTCACTTCAATTCAACTTGCTCGGCCCATCTAGGCTCAGTGTTGAAAACTGGAGCTCTGATACCATATTGTAAGATCCCCAACATCCAATTGAGCTATGCCACATAAATATTTTTGAACTGTATATAAATTAAATCATATACACAAAAAGAATCTTGCAGAAATTTATGTTTACATGGCATAGCAATCTCTTTTCTTCCTTTATACAAACCTTTACCAAGTGTTTAGCTTGATGCACAAACTTCTTGTTGACTTAACTCACTTAAATTTATGTCTCTTGGAAAATTGTAATGGTCAAATATTTGCTTTAACAGATTCTATTATTCTTGCATCAGACTTCTAAATCTATTCCTCATAAAATTTCTAAGTTAGGGTTTTCTCTATGGTCAAGGTACCACCAAAAAAAATTTATTTAATATGTCTCCCATCGAGGATTGATATTTTCGATAACTAATAGATGGGGAAGAACCTTCTCGTTGAAATCGTCGGTCTATCTAGGAGTTAAAAGAGGCTCCCTTTTTAAGAATCGAAACATAACTCATAGTCATTCTAATCAAATTTATCATGGAATACAATGTTTCATCCTGCATGTTGGAACAAAGTTGATCAGAACATGGTCCTTCTCAGGTTACCAACAAAAGGCAGCGAGTAGTCTAGAGCACTGGTATTTTCATCTTCTCTGAAGAGAAGAAGTCTCACCTGAAGTGCAATCAAGATAAGAAGATAGGGAAGGGAAGGAAGAATACTTAGGCAGGTTTCCATAATCTTCAAGATTCACCATAGTCCTGTGCAAGATGAAATAATCAAAGAACATATCTGAACTCATTCATAACTAGTAATAAAGACAAAGGGGTTGCGATAGCATTTGAAAACAATTATAACATATTGATCTTATCATACATGATTAATTAAAGTAAAGAGATAATTCATAACCATAGACATAGAATTACACAAAATATTTCGAAATTTCAGGTCCTTCCATATATTATCATCAAAAGAGATTCTTAGATACAATTTAACAGATACAATTCATTACTCTGTTATAATATTTTATGGCTCCTGATTCATTCCTCAGAGCTCTATCTACCCTTTTCCCAAAATGGATATGAATTACAATCACAGAACCTACATGGAGTAAATGATGATCCTGTCTACACATGTCTAACCCAACTGGACCATCTACACCATCTAACCTTTTATAGTCATATACATCTCGTATATATAGGTTGATTGGGATTTTTTGGCTTGAGACTTTGCATCCTTCCTTGTTCTTGTTCCTTTGTAACTTATTTTGCTTTGTTGGTGTTGTGCTTCCCCTCTTTCCAACCATTTTTTGTTTCCTTGCTTGCTCCACTGTCCAGCTCCTTTGTGGCTTTCACAACTTTGTTTGACCAAAATTGGGAATATAGTCTTCCTTATGCAACTTCTAACCAAAAACGAAGGGCCCAATAGGATTTGACCACAATCCTTGACTCGCCCTTGAGTCAAGTCCTTAGCTCTTTCGTGGATTCTGGGAGTGCATGTTGCTTTCGTTTATCCTCTGTCTCCGTTCTGATTTCATCTTTTGCTTGCGCTCTTTCCTTTTTTGTATCTTCAAATGAAGGGCCCAACTATGGGACCAATAACAAGTCCTGCTTCCTTACTCCTTGAAAATTGACAATCTTATCCTGCCACTTCCTGGCAAGGAGTGAAGCTTCAACTACAAATTGTTGAATCACATCTGTAATACATCCTTTAGGCTTGGATGCGACCAGGGAGTTCCATTTTGAATCAGTTGTAGAATCTACCTGATGCATCTGCATGTATGTTGTATGAACGATAGGTTGAAACTCCGGTAGCTATTTTTTAGCTATTTCTTGCACTTCAAATAGAGCATTCATCTCGTTATCTTCCTACTGGATCTGATCAAATTTTTCCTGTTGCTCCAGCAGATCCATGGTGATAACAACCTCTTCGTTAAGAGATTGTATCTTCGCATGCACATCCTCTAGATTTTGGTTTTTCCTTGTAATGATACCCATCCAATTGCTAACTTCACGAAATATCCTCATGCATTCTGTTGTTTGTTTGTGCAGTGTTGCTCGAGCGTTGTTTCCTTCAAGAACTACTTTTTCCATCTGCACTTGAATCTTCCTGGGTTGTTGTTCTACTTCACGATGGCTCTCCTGCAACTGTGCTTCCATATTCTCTATGAGAATGGCTAGGTCTAACCATGCTCCGTGGAGTATCTCAATATGCTACTCAGGATATCCTATGATGTTGGATTCCGAAAATTGTGGTGTTTCCTTCCTTATCTCTGGCGAGGCTTCGAAAAGCTTCTCCTGGACCCTTTCTAGTTTTTTCTCTGCCTAGACCTTGGCGTATTCCTCTTGTGTCCCGCGTGCTTGGATGAGGGGTACTTCCTCCCTTTCAAAATCTGCATCCCTTTCAGCCTAATGGAGCCTCTACTCTAGTTGATCAGTTGAGGCTCTGATCATCCCTACTAGCTATGCTGGCGGCCACTACAAGAGGCCAACAAAAGAAGTGGTGGCCTCCCTGGGCACTCAAACCTGTAGTGGGAGTCCACTAGCTGTCAAATTATCTGAAGGTGTCTCCACCTCTTCCTCTCCTGTAGATGGGCCTTGCGCAAGTCTCAACCTCAATGTTGATGGAAGGAATGATAACACTTTTGTTCTTGTCAGGCAGAGTTGCATTAGCTCTGCACACTGCTATGGGTTATGGAGTACTAGCTCCATTTGTTCCTGCAATGATTTTGCACTATGTCCTAATTCCTTGCCAGGTTCCTTCTGAACCTCTGATACTTCTTCCTCTTTTTGGACCTCGGCTTATGGGGTTGCACTATTTTGGATAACACCCTGAACACTGGCCATTGAGAGAGTGTGCTGAGGACTTGGGACTTGTGGTATTGGTACAATTTCCATCCCCATTGAAGGCATAGTGTACTGAATTGGTACGAAAGGGACAATCTGTTGGTTCTGGAATTCAGGGTTTGGACCAGTGAGTTTTGGTCTTTGTTCGGGTAGCTTGAAGGGGGGGGGTCCAACTGCATGGGATTTGGTTCAGTGGTTTGGGATGGGATGGTGATTTATCGAGGTGGTGACTAGGGTTGTGGGGGTGATGAGGGTTGTTCAGTAATGATGGTGGTGGATGGAGTGGTGTTAGGTTCAGGGTCATCCTAGATGTCAATGATTTGGGTCGCTCGAGTCACTTTTCTAGTACGATGAATGGTTGATGATATCATCTAAGGGTTCATAATATTTATTGTGGAGAGCCCCGTCCTGGGTTTCTTGACCAATGGGTTTTTGATGAAGGCAGTGATTAGGATTTCATTGAAATATTTAACTGTCGACATAGCTTTCTCTGTAAGCTGTGGGAACATGGGAAATGTTCTCTTCTTACGTTCCAGCAATTGCGTCTCTTCCTCCTCCTCTGAGTTCATTTGCACTGGAGATTCTTTCTTGTTTTCCTCTTGGCCCGAGCTTGATCCTACCCTTGCTTCCTGTCCCTTTTTCTTCAAAATTTCCATCGACAGAAGGTAGCGCATCCCTGACTTGCACATGTTGCGTTTCACTCTTGGACATGACATGACCTCCTTGTCAAGGACCTCTTCATCTAGGTAGAATGGAAACATCCGAGAGTGGAAGTCTTCTCGCTTGGAATTCCTTAGCCATACAAATCTGTGGTGGAGGTTCATGCTGAATGCAATGTTCCACGTATTTAGGTTGAGAAATTATTGAGGAATGTGAAACCTTTGAGTTGTTTCCAACAACCAGTTGTACCATTTCAAGAATGTTGAGTTGTTGAATGCAGTGTTCTTGGAGTCTGACCTTAAGTGCCAAGGCTCGAAAATCTTTTCTAGTCGACCCTTGTCTATTGGTGATAGTAGTCTTCCTGCAGGTGGCATCCACTTCAGTATGGCGAACGCAACTGATAAGTATCCATAGGTGAAGGTGCCTCCCTTCCCCTAAGCTTCCTCGCATGCCACCAGGAGTTCTTCCAACAAGTAACTACACCAATTGAACACAATGTTGTTGGCATAAAAATATCCCACTGATATGGAATAAAATGTGCATTCACCTTTGTAATATGACTGCATGACCTTGCTAGAAATTACGTAGCAAGTGGTCATGACTGTCTCAGGTAGAATGGGGTTAATATTGGCTATGAGCCCCCCCCTCTAAGTATGAAATCATTCATACAAGTTGGGTTTTCCCTTTTTCTTCCCATTCTTACTGGGTCCTTGAAATCCTTTGGATACATCCTCTCCTTTGAGCAATAATCCAATAAGTTGATGGATATCCTCTACATAAATTAGGTATTTTCTATCTAGCCATAAGATCCTATCGTGTACCTTGCTGATGAGGAACTTGGTACATCTTGCAACCTCTCCAGTAGTGCTGAAAACTGGTAAATCTATGAGATTCATAATGGTGGAGTTGAAGAGGTTGATGAACTCTAGCTTCAGAACGATCTGGATTCCTCCAAACTCATGTCGAGTGACACTCCATAATACATCAATGTTCAACTGTGGGAACATGACCTAGTTTGTTAGGTTGAGGTCGAGGATTTTGACTTGCTCGACCTTCCCTTTGAGATTGCCAATGATCTCGACCCAGGGATCACATGGCTCGTCCTTCACTGCATCTTTAGAAACTGAAGTCCTACTTCCTGTAGCTCTTGACATGGTGATTATGGATTGTCAACAAACTTCAACATGTTAACTGGGATTGGGGATCGTGACTAAGGGCTGTGGGATTGCACAGTCTTGAGCACAATTTAGAATTCGTAAGGAACTAATTTCTCTCTGGGAAACAATATCTCTTACCCCAAGTTTACACAACCTTATACTTGGGCTGAGCTGGCAAATTCTATAGTAACTTCTAGGGCCATTCATCATTAACCCTATAGATGCAACTTGGAGTTGAGTTATCGGACGGGACTAGTTAACAGGGTAAATCTATCGGGTGATCCTGGAATTTACTGAGCAAGTTGGTCAGGAACGTGGTCGACTTCATACCTTTCCATTTAAATGAATGAGAGTCCTGGTGCGAATACCCATGGAATATTCAAGTATCATGACTTTATGGTTTAACAGAGTTTGGACGGGTTACTGGAATCTTCGAGTATAAAGGCCATTACTGGACTAGGTTCATGTGGCACATGGACTAGGATTGTGTCTGGATTCACTCTCCCTCTGACCACAAAAGGGGTCCCCATCACATTTAATGATTTTCATTAATGGATTCGTGGCTCTTATGATCCTACAATGTTGAGTAAGCAGTTCTACACCAAAACAACACTTAGATAAGAAAATGAAATACATGTCATGGTGCAACAGTACACACTCCTACTTTATTAACTGAATTCATAGAAATTGCAAAATATTCAAATCTAGCTACTATACATGATCCTTTGGACTAGAGAAACAATACTTTAGCTAAGTTCTGAGAAATATATGGTTTTAGGCGAGCGCCATTCACCCATCCTGGCTGAAGTATACCATCCAATTGCATGAGTCTGACTGCTCCAGAAACTCAGATCTCTGCAACTATAAATGGTCCCAACCAATGCATGCACAACTTGCCTAGATGTTTCTGGTATCAACTGTCATAAATTAGGACCTTATCTCCTTGTGCAAATGTTTTAGTCTTAATGTTTCTATCATGCCAAGATTTATGCCTTGCTTTCTCAACTGATTGATGAAATTATGTTAAAAACCTGGTCTCATCAGGTCCTTTCAACTCTATAACCCTCTGCATGACTGATTCATCCTCTGATATGTGTGTAATATGTGCAATGTATAGACTTTGGGTAATGAACTCTGTAGGTACCACAACCTCTTTCCCATAGACTAGTTGAAATGGAGTATACCTATGGAGTTTCTTTGTGGTTGTCCTGTAAAACCATAAAACTGTCGGGACTCTATCATCCCAATCTTCCTTGTTTTTGCAACAAACCTTCATTAATCCTCTCTCCAGAATATTGTTAAATGCCTCTACAGTGCCATTGTCTTACAGATGGTAGGGGATAATTTTATGATGTTGGATTAAGAACTATGCTGTAATCTTTGCTATTGTACTACGGACTATTCAACATTGCTATTGTACTACTGACTTCAAGGTATCCTTTTATTCAACATTCCTTAAAATTTTCGTAAATCTCTTAATAGATATTCACCCTACTCATTATTTTGTCATTAGTGTTCTTTTGAAAATATTGTTTTTAGAATTAAAATTAAACAACTACCGTGTTTAAATTTTCTTTAGTCGACAATATAGGGTAATTGAGAGTTTATTCTCTTCTCAATATATCTCTAGCCTAGTCAAGAGAAATCTTTGATCATTGTGTATAATATTGTAGTTATATTTTACTTCCATCATATTTTACTTGCTATTTGGATTATGATTCAATAACACTTTTCTAGGTTGATTATAGTTTATTCTTAAACCTTTAGGTTTGTCCTTAGAATCATAATTACTTTTCAGAAGTATAATGA
>SNQJ01S0022079.1:9343-42610 GCA_010110895.2 Picea sitchensis | reverse complement strand
GTCAATCGGTTTAGACATATTGAGAATTGTAATATCAAAAATAGTGATTAAGAGTTAGCAACCTGCTAAGTATCTTGAAAAGTAATACTTAGACTCCAGGAAGTGGTAGAATTTAAAAGATTTTTTCCAATATTTTCCTAGTGACTTTACTTCCTTATTATGAGGGTAATATAACACAGATTGAGTAAGTGGAGTTTTATGCCCTACAAGTGAATCTAGTGACGTAAATTTAACACGATACTGCATCCTACAATTGACGCAACTAATGTTAGCATCTTACTTATTGAGAAAAGGAAATAAATACCCATGTCACATAAATATTCTTACTTTGTATATGCATCAAACTTAGATGTTAGTCTATGGAGGGATGCCACCTTGCAAAGTTAGATGCTTGATAAGGCTAGTCTTTAAGAGGATCCTTGAATGGAATTTCTCATTGGAAGCCATTAATAAAATACTTATCTAACATCAATATGAATATCGTAACAATCATGGTTTGGATTATTACTTTCAATAATCTTAATAATTGTGAATAATTATAGATTATTGAACAAGTTCCTAGAGTAGATTACTTCAATGATTCGATTTTAATTATTTACTTAATGTAGTATGTTAATTGATTGTAAGATGAATGCGCTGAGTGTGCCTACAAACATTTTTTTTAATATTAATTTTATTCTTACTCTTGAGGTGGTAATAAAGTAGATTTGTTACATATGGTATCAGAGCGGGTTCCACTCTATGACATCGGACCCGTTACGACTTCCAATGCTTATGTTTAATTGAAGATGAATACTAATATAATTTGAGTTTGTTTCATGGTAGGTATCATGGTTAGAGGACGAATAATGAGTAGATGTCGGGCTATGAGAGGAAGAGGAATGCCTCCTCCAAGTACATAACCACCCAATGGATTTTCTCCACAGGTAGAAGGACAAACTACTAAGAAAGAGCAAGGTGTAGTGGGCGACACCATGGGAATTATGAGGTATTTTCAGAGGATGTCTGAGGGACTAGTAAATCACCTTGATCGTGATTAGGGAATGGAGTCTATGCCCAATGAGAGATCACAAATCCCTCCTGTAGTGAGTGGTAGTGTTCATAGAGAACAAAAGAAGGTGAAATTTCTAGAGTTCATGGGTTCTATGGACGGTTTATCCACCAAAGCTTGGTTGGAGAATATGGAAATGTGACTTACATTGTGTGATTATACCTCCAACATGAAGGTCTGCATGGAATTCTTTCAACTGAAAGGGACCGCACTTATTTGGTGGAAGACAGTTTTGCCTCAGCTAAATATGGTTGTGGAAGACGTATCTTGGGAATTGTTCAAGGAATGATTCCGAGAGAGGTACTTATCGAATGAGTTCATTAAGCGCCAACTTAATGATTTCAATGATTTATGATAGGGTATTCATACATTACCAGAGTATGAGGCAATATTTATTCATTTTCTTAGATATTCTGCACATCTGAACACTGAGAAATTAAAGGTTGACAAGTTTGTGTTTGGCCTCAACTTCAACATTCATGCTAAGGTGAGCATCCTAATACCTCAGACTTTACACAATGCAATACATAAAGAATTTATCGCTGAAGAAGAGTTGGAAAATGGGGGTCAAGGTAGGTGATCCATATGGATTTCGATGGCCTCCCACATATTCCATCTGATTCATTTTGGCAGTTTTCTAGTTTGGCAGTTTATTTTTCCTAGTTTTCGGGTCCCTGAATTGCGGGGCCGTTTTGAGGCCCTAAAAAACATTTTTAGGGCATGCCACAATTAGAAATGACCTTTTATAGATAGCATTAAAATGTGTAGTCCTCGGATATACCTTTCCAACGAGCTATCGTGCGCCTAAAACGAAGATCGTATGCAAAATTTATGACCCCCGGAAGTTGATGTACTAACTTAACCAAATGGGGCCCACATGACTTTTGGTGCTTCATTTCCCAGGGTTATGTTTTTAGATGTCTAGGGTTTTTGACACTCCTGTTTATTGTAAAAAGGCCTTCAGAGCCTCATTTTAATCATCTTCTTGCAAATGAGCGCAACCATCACATCTCTTCTCAGAGATAAGCTGCCACCATTTCAACAAGCTTGTTTTCCGCTACATTTTACAGTTTCAACTTATTTCTTTATTGAATAGAAAACCGATTTTACTATATCTTTGTTATTCTGTGTTAATCATATTTTAATAATTTTTATTCATTTCATTCTGCTCATAAAATATGGATTAGTGGTATCAGAGTGGTCTACTCCTTGTCATCTTAATGCATGTCCCCAACGAGGTCAGGGTATAAAGAATTGGGTCTCGAGCTTGTTTCTCTTGAGGAAAAAAACTCTCGCACACCCAAACGACCTCTCATGGAAGGAAAAAATAAAGATGACAGTGTAGGAGATCCTTTCAAAATGTTGCTTGAGGAATCCCTCAGGAAACAGAGGAACAAGATGATGGATAGTTTCATGCAAATCCTTCAGCGACTACCAACAGACAACACATCTTCCTCGAGCGGAGGCACCGTCCCCTTCAAGCTAAAAATCAACTTTGATATTCCTATATTTGAAGTTCAGATAGATGAAGATGATGTATACAAGTTGTTGAATCTACTAGAAGGGTATTTTTCTATCCATAAATTTTCAAATAGAGAAAAAATTACTTTTGCACTCCTCAAAGATGTTCCCCATGTCAAAGATTGGTGGGAAACTTTCTGCGCGAAAAAGGAAACAGAGTAAACCTCATTATTTACGGACGCAACCACCTGGGAATCCTTTAGGGATTCTATTAAGAAACAATACTACCCTGCTGGAAGTTATGACGAGTTGTATACCAAATGGACCACACTGCGGCAAGAAAGAGACCAAGCAGTGCCAGATTTCACAAATATCTTCCATACCCTGTGCACTAAGCTAGGTATCAAAGATTTATAGTAACATCTGGTGCTCAAGTATCGTGGTGCTATGCATATATACATCCATATCGAAATGGAATTTATAGACATATCATCCTTGGGCACGGCCTATCGATATGACGTCAAAATAGAGCAGAAGCTCAAACAAAAGACGCGACAATTTGGGCCTGGGAACCCCTCACAGCAAAAACCAAGAAAGGGTGGCCCCAACCTACAAAACAAAGGACAGAGAAAAGATGGACAGTATCAGGACAACCGGTCTAAGCTGTAAGAAAATAAGGACACCGAAAAGATAAATAAGTATACTGGGAAGTGGTGTGACTTCCATAAGAGCCCTTGGCATAACACTGCTGATTTTCGCTCAAAGCAGTTGTTGGTGGTCGAAGTGAAAGCCTCTGAATCAGATGCGGGTTCTGACTTTGAGTTAGAACCAGATAGGGGAAGAATTTTTATTGATGTGGAACCCAGTGCCACCGTTGCTACCACCAAGCTCCATCCTGGTGAACCAGACGAGGTAGAATAAGGTGAGCACCTTTTCCATTCATAGATAGCGATAGCCAGAAGAACCTCATCTCAACAGAGGTCATCAAACCGATGGCCCTATCGAAAATTCCACACCCACAACCCTACACCATTGAATAGATCTGCCAAGGAAGTGATCTCCGTGTAAACCAATAGTGTTGACTATCTTACAACATCAATCCCTTCAAAGATGAGGTATTGTGTGATGTTGCTCCTCTCAAAGTTTGTAATGTTCTTTTGGGACAACCTTATTTATGTAAACGTCATGCTATATATAAGTCTAGGCTTCGTAGTTATATTATTACTTTAAACAAGAAATTGTATAGGATACCCGAGGCAGCCCCTCATAGTGCTATTTCATTGATATATGCCAAGCAATGCAGGAAGGTCATCTCTCAGACCGATAAATTTGTCTTCTTCATGATTCTATCTCAGATTAAATGAAAGATCGCAGCCACATCCAGGGCCTCCATGACCTATCTATCCACACAACAAAATCAAGTGGATAAGGTCGTGGAAGAATACTCAGATATCTTCTCCTCTCCTACCGAGGTACGTCTGCACTGCCAAGTCAAGCATCCCATTGATATGAACCCAGGTGCATTGCTACCCAATGGGCCGGTCTACCACTTCTCTCTGTTAGAAAATGAGGAGATCAAGAGGCATATCTAAGAACTGCTCCAAAAGGGGCACATCCATCCTATCTCATTTCCTTGTGGGATCCCAATCGTACTTAGGTAGAATAAAGACGAGACATGGTGACTTTGCATTGATTACCGGGCCTTGAATAAAATCACAGTCCAGAACTGGTACCCGATTCCTCGAATCGACGACCTCCTTGATCAACTCATGGGGACCAAATACTTCAGTAAGATTTATCTAAAGTCTGGCTACCACTAGGTCCCAATAGAACAAACATATGTGTGGAAGACCACCTTCAAGTCAAAAGAAGGTCTTTTTGAATGGTTGGTCATGCCCTTTGGTTTGAAAAATTCTCCAACAAATTTTATAAGGATGATGGACGATATTCTGTGACCTTTCACCAGTACTTTTGTAGTGGTGTATCTGGATGACATCCTCATCTACAACAAGACTTGGGCGGAACACTTGCAACATATTGAAAATGTTCTGCACACCCTCCAACAACACAAACTATATGCAAACTTGGAAAAATGCTCCTTCGGCATGGATAGGGTCCATTACTTAGGCTACATCATTGATCATCATGGTGTGCATGTGTATCCAACCAAGATCTAGGTCATCTGTGACTAGACAACCCCAACCACACTCACTCAGCTTCAGAGCTTCTTGGCCCTTGCCAATTTCTATCGCAGGTTCATGTTGTGATTCTCTCCTATCGTATGGGCCCTCAACCAAGTAACCAGGGGTGGTAGTAAGGAAAAATTTGTGTGGGGATTGTCCCAACAACAATCCTTTGATGAATTGAAGCAATGTTTGTGATCATCCCTAGTACATTCATTACTGGACCTACAACATCCATTTGAGATCGAGACAGATGCTTCAGACTATGCTGTGGGCACCGTTCTCACTCAACATGACCACCCCATGGCATATCATAGTGAGACACCATCAGATGCTTTCCGTAAGTACCCTACTTACGATAAATAAATGTACTCCATTGTGCAGGCCTTATGCTAGTGGATACATTACATTCTAGAGAAGGAGACAGTCATCCACACTGATCACAAGACACTACAGCTCATGCAAACCCAAGGAAAATTGTAGAATGACCGTCATAAGAAGTGGTCCACATACTTACAGCAGTTGCGCCTCAATATCAAGTATAAGACAGGAAGTACCAACTGAGTTTCTAATTTCCTCAGCCGACCTCCAGTCGCGACACTCACCATGGTGCTAGACTCTTGCGGCCATGAGGCCTCCGGATGGCCCCACCTTTATGAGACAGATCATGGCTTCTCCACCACCTTCCAAATGTTGGGAGAAAACTTAGTAGTCAATAATTTCCATCTTTAGGACGGGTTTTTGTGCCTTTGGGGCCATTTCTGCATTCCATCAAGTGAGCTTGTGAAGTTGATTTGGGAATCTCACTACAGTTGGGTGGCAGGACACTTTGGTGTCGAAAAGACAGTGGTAGTGCTACAAAAACATTTCTACTGGATAAAATGTCGACAAGATGTAAACAAGTATATTAGGTCCTGCACTGCCTAGGCTATTTCCAAACCGACCACTAAGAAATAGGGCATGTACACCCCTTTACCTACTCCTGATAAGCTGTGGGAATCCATATCAGTGGACTACATGTCGGGCCTCCCTTCCACCAAGAGGGGCAATGACTATGTTTTTGTAGTTGTTGATCGCTTTTGCAAGATGGTGATTCAAGCCACCTACAAGAAGAACATAACCTTAGAGGTCACTACCAAGCTATTCTTTGAACGCATCTGGGTACACTTTGGGATCCCACAAACAATTTTCTTAGATCAATATAGTCAGTTCCTCAGCATATTTTGGTCTAGCCTCTGGTCACTACTAGATACCATGCTCGCCAAATCCACTACCTTCCATTCCGAGACAGAGGGACAAACTAAGGTTGTCAATCAGATGATCGTACATATCCTGCACATGTACAATTACAAGCACTCCCACACATGGGATGAGAGTCTTCCCTATGTCCAACATATCTACAATCGAGCCCTGCATAGCTCAACTATCCAAAACCCCTTTCAGGTGGGGTTGGGATTCCAACCATTGGGCCCCATGGATGTTGCACTACCCCTGGTGACCACCTCGACTGACTTGTCCCCTGCTCCACCAGAAGATGACAAAGCCACCCGGTTCATTGAGTGGATCCAACACATCCACCAATAGGTTCATGATATTTTATAGAGGTCCAATTCCAAGTACAAGCAGCACCATGATCAACATTGGGTGCCACATAAGTTTCGGGTGGGTGACAAAGTTTGGTTGCAATTGCAGAAAGAACGCCTTACAAGGCCCCATAAAAATATTCTCCCACTCTGTTATGGGCCATACACCATCACCAAGGCTATGGGTGACAATGCTTTTGCGCTCAACATTCCCCCTTTCCTTGTCCTACACCCAGTCTTCAACGTGTCTCTCCTTCACCCATATTTCCCACCATTATTGGACACCTCAGAGATAGCAGAGCAGTTTACACCAACATAGATGAACCCTGACTGCAGTAGGAATATAGTGATCATATTGTGGACACATAGATCAAGGGCACCCAACAACAAAGGATCCAGCTTTATCGAGTTGTCAAAGCAGGGAAGCTCCTGCACCCAGGCAAGTGGCTCACCCGGGGCCAAATTTAGCAGAAATTTCCTCATCTGATGGGGGAGCTCAACACAATGGAGACCATTGCTTCCTAAGGGGGGAGGATTGATCTAGAAGGATGTCGGTGGCCTCCCACCTATTCCAACTAGTTCATTTTGGTAGTTTTCCAGTTTGGTAGTTTTGTTTTCCTAGTTTTTGGGTCCCTAACTTGTGGGGCCATTTTGAGGCTCTAAACAACGTTTTTAGGGATCACCATAGTCAGAAATGATTCCTCGGATAGACCTTTCCAAAGAGATATCATGCGCCTAAAACGAAGATCGTATGCAAAAGTTACGACCCCAGGAAGTTGATATACTAACTTACCCAAATGGGGCCCACATGACTTTTCGTGCTTCATCTCCCAGGGTTAGGTTTTTGGATGTCTAGGGTTTTTGACATTCAAGTTTATTGTAAAAATGCCTTCAGAGCCTCATTGTAATCATCTTCTTGCGAATGATCACAACTATCACATCTCTTCTTAGAGATAAGCCGCCACCATTCCATCAAGCTTATTTTTTGTTGCATTTTACAGTTTCATCTTATTTCCTTATTGAATAGAAAACAAATTTTATTGTATCTTTGTTATTCTATGTGAAGCATATTTTAATAATCTGTATTCATTTTGTTCTGCTCATAACATCCAGATGATTAGGACTCCTTTTAGACAAACAAGACATACCCCAAAGAGAGCGCTGCAACAAATGACACCTGTTAGACAAACTTCTAGGCATTGTGATACATCCAAAGGACCTATATTTTCTACACCACATAGACATACTACTATTCAGAGGACTCTGTATAGAGAAAAACCATAAAAACAACAACGGTGTCCTCAACAACACCAACAGTCTATAATTTTTCCATAGAATCGATCGGGGCCTCAAAACCCTAGACCAGTACATTATTCCTCTAGAACTAGGAGCACCAGACCTAAGAACGGATGTTGGACTTGTGGAGATCCTCACTATCAGAGAGATTGTTCTATTGAGAAGGAAAGAGATGTCAGATCAGTAGGACAAATGACAATGGGAGATTTGGGAAAGGTCCATAGGATTCTTGCAACAATGATAACTGCCAGGTCGAGCATCGGTCTACAGCGATTGATACTTCAGGTATTTTTGGCCCTCGACCAAGTTTTGAAGAAATCTTAGTCAGGTTTGACCACTTTTTGGACTTCGACATAGTGATCGAGGAAGGAGATCCCAGGTGGAGATAAGATCATGGATATCACTTATTTTGTGGGCTTTATGGACCTAGCAAGGGGTTCCTTAGGGTTTTGTAATGGGTTGTGGGATGTCGACCCATGGGTTTACCCATGATTAGGCCTTATTGTAAAAGTATAAATAAGAGTAAGATTGTAAGGTAAAAGAGTGAGAAGTGATGTAAGTGTGAATATCTGTGAGGCTAAGTGCAAGTAGTTCCAAGTGCTTTGTGCAACATAAAGTGTATGTAAGGCTTTGTTATCGATAGAGGAGTTGGCTCTGTTCCTTGACCTAATTTTGGGAAGGAGGATTTATTGCTCAGTGCACAGATCTCCTATCCTCTACGAAGCTTGGCTTTGTGGCTCAGTGCAGAGGAGTAGATGACTGTAAGAGATTGAAGAATAATAAAGAAGAAAAAGTAGTTGGTGGATGTAGCCCCACACTGGGGTGAACCACGTATATCTTTTGTCTTTGGTGTGCTCTGTGTTGTATTATTCATGTTATTTATCTTCTTAGTGCCTTATTATTATATATAATAGATAGATTGTTGTTGCGTAGTGATTTACTTGAGAATGAATGCTAGATCTAACTTGAATGCTATGTGCTAAGTGGAATAAGTGATTAATCTCTACTATTACTGCGTCGATCTATATTAGGGTTTATTCTGTGATGTTAATGAAGCTAATGAACTAATGCATATCACCTTCTAAGTGTTTCTAGAATACTCTGCGAAGTATTGTAATCACATATCTGTGTCCCAAATTGGTTATAGACACCTGAGTCCTGTAACCCCCCCCCCCACTTCTACCTCAGGTGAGACTTCATCTGCTTTGAAGGTGTTTCCAAAAGGGTTGATAGTTAGGGTTTTGTTGGTGCGTTGTCGAAGCGTTAAATCCTGGGTATGCCCCTGTGCCAACAAATGGCTCTGTTGTTGGGACCTGAAACTGTGATTGCTAGGAACTGAAGTAAAGAAAAGAGAAGATTTGTGTGTATATCTATTTTTGTAGTGCACAATACTCTACTTGAATTGCGAATCTTTGTGCTAAGAAAGAAACCCAATCTGGAGAAAAGAGGTAAATCTTTGTGCTTTGATAGATTAAGATAAGTGACAATTTGTGTTTCAAAAGCATGAATTTAGGTATGTTTAATAGATTCTTTCCTAGTCTAAAAAATAGGGTGCAGTTGGAAGAAAGATTTGATCTAAGTAAAGATAATAGAAAAGAAGAAAGATATGTTATTCCTATGCATAGAAAGAATTTTTGGACTAAAAAGTGGATGCAGGAACCTAGAAAGAGTTTTTGCAGATTGCAGGTCCAGCACTATGATTCTAGTGTGCAGTACAGGAGAGGTTGGGGAACGTATAGAAGAAAAAGAGGATTGAAACTGTGTTATAACTGTAGAAGGTTGGGACATCTTGCCAAGGAATGCCCTGATACCAGTCCTATTTGTCTTTGTTGTAAAATTGTTGGTCATGAAGTTGAGGATTGTCCAAGGATGATTACTAAAGTTGAAAGGATGAACATGAGACAAGAAAACTATCAAGAGACTAAGGGTATGTTAGAGAATAATAAAGAGAAAGAATCAAATAAATCTTAGACTATGTTACCACAGTTAAAAGAAACAATGAATGATCACAAAGATGTCAGTTTACCAGAGATCCTGAAAGAAAAACAATGCATGAGTACAAGAATATGAGACTTCAACATAGACTATGTCTTGGATCAATAAACACAAGTAAATATTATGACAGAAGACACTTGGGAAATTTTGGGAAAGTCTTCTATGGTACCTTCATTGGGAAGGATAGGATTTTTTAAAGGAAAGATGATAACCCTGTGTGGAAGAGTTACTAATGTACCTATTATCATCCATGGAACATCGACTGAAGAGGAATTTGAAGTCATTAAGATTGTTGAGAACAAATCCCCTTTCCCACTTTTGTTAGGAAAGACTTGGACTGAGAAAGATCAGATCAGAAGGAAAGAAGAGGAAGAAGCTATAGAAAATAAAAAGAAAGAACTAAGGGATTTCATAGCTAGAAAAATAGATCAATTGATAGAAGAATGAGAGGATAAGTTGAAGCAATAGAAGGCAAGAGAATTAGTTGTTGAGGTTGAAAGAATGCAAGAAGGTTTGAAGGACCTATCCATGCAAGAAAGAAGAATATCCACCCTATAATTAATAAGAGAAGGGATATTAACTTCAAACCCCTTGGAAGCACATCAACAATGTGAAGTCACTACGCTAGGAGAAGATAAGAATAAGAATGGAAAGAGGAATCCAAAAATAGTTAGAGAGAATCAGATTACAGGGAAGAAGGCAAGGAATATCAGTAATAAGAAAGCTAAGTTGGAAAAGCTACAGGATGTTACAGAGAACAGATGGAGGACTTCACAGACTGGAACCTTGCAGGAGGCAGGTTCGCAGGATTTGAATGTCGCCGGAACAACAAGAATGCGCAGAATGGGACTTTGCCCTAGCGAAGCTATATGACCATTGGAGGTGCCCTGACCGTTAGAAAGACGTTCCAGAACAACTAGGAAACAAATTTATGGGAGGATAGACCACGTTTGGGACGTTGAGACGATGCCATAATGGACAAATTTGCATTGATGGAAGCATTTCTGCCCGTTGAAGGAATCTGTTATGATGCTCGCTTATTTAACCCGTCGGACGCTGCATCGGGATGAATTTTTACCACCCATGATTAATAGTGCTAATAGAGAATTGATTCTATGTCGATCTGTGTTATCAGAAACTAAGACATTGTTGTATGTTTGTCTACCGCTCTTATCCGTTCACCTGCCTCGACTTGTCTATTTCACAGTGAGAATGTCAGGCGATCTCACTGAGTTAGAGAAGTCTGTCGAGGAGGTTCTTAAGAAGTTCATGGCTAATAGAGTTATGCCTGAAGGTGTACAAGCATCGTTAACTAGGGGACTGTAGGCTTCCCCTTCGACTCGACTGCGTTCTAGCCATATTAACCCTACAACTAAGCATCGAAGTAAGCATTGAGGTGATCTGGCTAATGTGAAGAAGATCCCATTGATCTTACCAGAGTATATTCCACTGTTGGTTGATGTGGTTAACCGTGACAACATCCCACTTGACTATGAATAGATTTTGGTCACCACGTACATCCTAAAGGGAATATGCGTAGTCGAGAGTCAGTTGGGATAGATCCTACTACTGAAGAATAATGATTTCAATCTCGAGGACAAAAAGAAATATGCGATGCTCACACCCCACAGATACTTGATGAAGATCAATGGGAAGAAGCCTCGCCTGGTCTCCCAGCCATGGATTAAGGAGCTGGTGTATTCCATGATACTAAATGTGATGAAGATTCCCCATTTTGGCCATCACCAGAAGGTTAACTCTTGTGTTAATATCCTTTTGTCGTGCTACCATGGTAGATACCTATGGCTCGATTGATGAATTACTGTGGATCTGGTGTTGATCCACTTGATTATAGGATTGAGCATGTAGGGACCCGACCCTCAATAGTTTTACCCAAGGAAGTCTTCAGATCGATCCCTGGCACAATGCATCAAGGAGGATTATGAAGAAGTCGAAAAGGGAAAGAGAGGCTACAAGGTAGACTCTATCCAGGATGGCGCAGTGCGCCTTGCTTTCCAGCTCATAGATGGAAATCTTGTAAGAAAGAATCGCCCCACACAGGTCACCGAGTTCATGGTGGACCTTGCAGGAAAATGTGTGGAGGGAATGAAAATTAATTGGGTGAGTTACCTCATCAATGAGCTCGAGAAAGACTATCGTGAAGCTTGAGATCAGGGATACGAGTTACACTTTAGTTGGATGCTCATACTGATTGCATTTGTCACTTGGAAAATGTCAGAAGGATCCACCTTCTCAGAGATCGAACCATCGGAGCCGTTGACCGTTAGGTTCTCTACCTTGTGGTACACCAATGACATGTTGAAGCAATGGTAGTCAAACGCTGTGTTCCATGCATATTATCAGCAACTGAGGTTTTCCATTGAAGCATTTTCGTGCATGACACCCTGCACCTTGCACCAGTACAGACCGATAGCCAAGTTCTGTGCAGATCAATATTTTATCTATATCACTATGAGCAGAGACGAGAGAAAGGAAGAGTTACAGTCCTATTACAAGATGACAGATGAAGACATGGAGTAGATCATGAAGGAGTGGCCAGAGGAGTTCCTTGTACCGATCGATGATGTAAAACTCTCCAACGCTGACATCATAGGAAGCCCCCTCATCACCTAGGTCGAGCATGCAGGACAGTCCAGTGTGAAGAAGAAGAAGAAAAAGGAGGAAGTTCAGAATATAGAGACTGATGAGGAGGACAGTTCCTCAGAAGAAAATGGATCTAGATCGCTAGGAGGAGGAGATGAAGTAAATAGATAAGGAGGAGGGGATGAAGGAGAAAATCAAGGAGAAGGTGAAGCTACACCACCGAAAGACCCCCCCACTGAAACAACAACTCTGCAGAAGAGGAAGGTTTCTCCACAAAAATCCTCAGCAATAAAGAAGACACACGCTAGGAAGCCCCAGATGGAGGCCACACTCATAGAGGATGACATCAGTCTAGTCTGTGGAGCCATGGAAGATGCATCTGAGGACATCTTGTAGAGATATGGAGTGAAGAAGGAGTTGTATGAGAGAGTCGAGAAGGAATTGAAGGAAATACAACAAGCTATTCATTTGAGCCGTGCAATACCTACTCTGACTTCCTCGTCAAAGATTGTAGAAATGGGGGATGAACCAACCCAACTAATAAGACTTGCAGATGTGACAAAGGCTCAACATCAGAAAGTCCAAGAAGAAAAGTTGAAGGCTACAGAAGCCTTGAAACAAGAGAAAGAGGAAGTCTTAGAGAAACTACGAGTTGCGCGGTACCGTGCAACCTTCTATGAAAATGAGAGAGATGAGTTTTGGGTGATGCTTGAGGAGGACAAAGCAAATATATAGAGATAAAAGGATCAGCTGCTCGCAGAGAAGACTGCGGTCAAAGAAGCGGTGACTAAATAACTTCACTCTATGCTAGGCTTGTCACAGGAGGAACATGAGTCAATTGAGGTTCAAGTGGTGAAGCTTGCTGAGGCCATACAACATATTCAAGTGAGGATAATGAATTTGGATATCCAAGCAGTACCGAGCACTCTGCAGGAAGTATGCGATCAGTGGGAGGAAGCCACTAAAAATGCAGTTGTAAGAATCATGGCCCTTGCTTTAGAGTGCACACAAATGAGTGACAGAAGTGTGCATACTTATGAACGCCTCACATAAGATCCAGAGTTAAGGAAATTGGAAGCACAATTACAGTAGGCGCAACAGTAGGCACTGTCATTACAGGCGCAAGTGAAGCTACTTACTGTGGTAGAAAGAATGAAGAGGTCCCAGGAACATCACGCAATACAAAAACATATTACTACCATCCAGGGTAGGGTAATGGAAGTCAAAAAGAAGATACAACCTATGCAGGATGAAGCCTACAAGGTGTTTGAAGAGATTGAAGGACAAGGCTTGTAATTGGACCAAGTGGTTGTGACAATAGAACAACACTTGGAAGGGCATGTTACAAAGTAGATGATGCAAGAGCTCGCTAAGTAGGAGGCTCAGGTGAAGCATCAAGTCCAGGCAACTCGAGTGAAGCTTGAGGCCTTCAAAGCAATGTTTCCTAGACCTGAGTGATTCGATATGAGTCACAGGTGAGTGTTGGGGGCCTGCTGGCCCTCGACCAAGTTTTGAGGAAATCTTGGTCAGGTTTGACCACTTTTTGGAATTCGATGTAGTGATCGAGGAAGGAGCACCCAGGCAGAGTTGAGATCAAAGATATCACTTGTTTTGTGGGATTTGTGGATCCATCAAGGGGTTCCTTAGGGTTTTATAATGGGTTATGGGATGTCGACCCATGGGTTTACCCATGATTAGGTCTTATTGTAAAAGTATAAATAAGAGTAAGATTGTAAGGTAGAATAAGGAGAAGTGATGTAAGTGTGAATAGATGCACAACTAAGTGCAAGTAGTTTTGAGTGCTTTGTGCAACATAAAGTGTATGTAAGGGTTTGTGCTTGATAGAGGAGTTGGCTCTGTGCCTTGACCTAATTTTGGGAAGGAGGATCTGGTGCTCAGTGCATAGATCTCCTGTCCTCTATGAATCTTGGCTTTGTGGCTTAGTGCACATGAGCATATGAATGTAAGAGATTGAAGAATAATAAAGAAGCTGAAGCAGTTGCTGGATGTAGCCCCACACTGGGGTGAACCACATATATATTGTGTCTTTGTTGTGCTTTGTGTTGTGTTATTCATGTTATTTATTTGCTTAGTGCCTTATTGTTATATATGATAGATAGATTTGTTGTTTCTTAATTCTTTACTTGAAAATGGATGTTAGATCTAACTTGAATGTTATGTTCTAAGTGGTAGAAGTGATTAATATCTATTGTTACTGCACCAATCTATCTTAGGGTTTATTCTGTGATGTTAATGAAGCTAATGAACTAATGCATATCACCTTCTATGTGTTTCTAGAATACTCTACGAAGTGTTATAATCACAGATTTGTGTCCCAACTTGGTTATAGACACATGAGTCCTGTAACCCCCTCTTCTTCTACCTCGGGTGAGACTTCACCTGCTTTGCAGGTGTTGCCAAAAGGGTCGGTAGTTAGGGTTTTGTTGGTGCATTATTGAAGTGTTGAACCCTGGGTTTTCCCCTATGCCAACAGGTATGATAGTAGATTAGCAGTTTAGTGTTTTGATATATCCAGGAGCTACTGAGAGTTTTATATCTAGTGAAATGCTTAAAAGAATTAAGTTCAAGGACGTCGAACAAGATGAGTTTAGATATGTAGAAATGACATCTGGTGCCAAGAAAAAGGTTAGAGGAAAAGTTAAGGATTGTAACATTAACTTGGGTGATTTCATCACAAGTTTAAAGCTAACTGTCACAATTTTGGGATCTTATGACATTATGATTGGAATGGGTTGGTTAGAATCACATGATGCGATACTTAACTGTAAGACGAAACAATTAAGTTTGATTGATGATTTGGGATAGAGTAGAGTAATTGTGGGAATAAACCAAGGAGTGTCGTTGAGATTTATTTATTCCCTACAATTACTGAAAATTATGTGCAAAGGATGTGAGTTGTATGTTATTTTAGCACTTAATGAAAAAGGTGATGCAGAAAGATTGGAAGACTTTCCAGTAGTATCAAAATTTGCTGATGTTTTTCCTGACGAGCTAATAGGTTTACTACCGGAAAGAGAATTTTAATTTACTATAGATCTAAATCCTAGTACAAAACCAATTGTAAGAACGCCATATCGAATGTCGTCACAAGAATTGCAAGAGTTAAAGATGCAATTGAAGGTGTTGTTGGATTTGGGACTTATACATCCAAGTGTATCACCGTGGGGTGCACCAGTAATTTTTGTAAGAAAGAAGGACGTATCGTGGAGGCTTTTCATTGACTATAGTCAATTAAACCAAGCCATGATCAAGAATCAATACCTATTAACGTGAATTGATGATTTATTTTATCAAATGATTTATTTGAGATCGGGATTGTCAATGTTTCATCGACACCTTCTCATAAGATCTCTCTAAATAAAGTACAAACAAAGATTATCGAGAAAGGAAGAAAGATTCAATATGGAAGAATGGGAAAATATATTCACATTACTCCAATGAGCTGATGATTGATACATAGATGATGATAAATATGATACAATGAATAAGTGGAATACACTCATATATAGAACATGACATTCCATATTAGAAGAATGCATGCTTTAATAATAACATAACATTGATGATCTAAAATAGAAATTGTAAAATATAACTAGTCAGTTAGCTCCCACTGAACTAGTCTGCCGAAAATAAAAATTTCTCCAACACCCCCCATGAACATCACTATGGAGTAAAAAATGAGTCCCGACTATTAGGACATATTAGGTACTCATGTACAATGCAAATAATGAACACTCGATAAAAATGAGGAAAGAAGGAAAAATGCATGGGAACAAACCCCCCCTCGAAAGACAATGCATCAAAATAAGAAAATGGCAGTTGCTATGCAACTGTGTTCTTCACTCCAAGACGATCCCGCAAAGTCTGAAACTTCTGCTCACTGAAAGTCTTCGTGAAGATGTAGAAATCTTTATGGATCTGATGAAGTCCTTTGGAAACCTATATAGCCTTGTACCTCTTGATCCTGTGGAGCCATCTGCACCTAAATATATTCCTTCCTAGTGGAAGTGGAACCAGATTCCAAGTCTGATTCTTTAGGAGTGAGTCATACTCCTTTTGCATGGATTATTTCCATAATGTATTTTCCACAACCTCACTCTAGAGATGTGGATCAGAATATTGAACCATATAGCAATGCATGGGCATCACATGTTCAGAAGATGAAGGTACATGAGAAGGATCCTCATGATGATATTGATTCCTCCTCGAATCCAATGGATTCCCTACAAGAACACCTACTTCCTAAAGTGAGAATTGTTCCCTCTTTGGAATCTATTGAAGCTTCGATGCTAGCTTCTTATGTGGTTGTACTACCTGCTTATTTCCATGTACATAATCTAAGTGTATGGAATCATCTCTAATGTCTAAAACTAATGGAAGCACAAGAGTATATTCATGTTGCACTGGAGGTGCATGCAAATTACTCTCCTTATGTGTAAGTAGAAAAGATGAATCATCACCGAAAAACTTAGTGAATTTATACAACCTTCACTTGCCATCCACCTCACCAATTGCAATGATGGAATTTTTATGCATGTCAATTACTGAAATTGAATCTGATGTAAACTCAACCTTTTTACCTTTCTGAATGATCTGATAAACTAAGAGCACATTCATAGAAAGATTTGGAACATGTAAAACATTCTCAAAACTGCCATTATGGAGTTCCACTCTCCCCTCTCCTACTACTGCTACTGGAGTATCATCCCCCATGAGAATAGGGGGTCTTGAGCATGGACCCAAAGAAGAGAAAACTTCCTCTTCTGCTTCCATATGATGGGATGCACCAGAATCTCTAATCCATGAATCAGATGAGGAATTAATTGTAACAAGAGCATGATGATTACCTTTCTTAGGAGCGTGATCTTCTTCCTTATGTTTCTTGACTCCCTCCGGAATGAAGTTTCCAAGGTTGTTCTACTAAAGTGCCTGTGCCATAAGGTCAATTTGTTTCTTCATGCATGTGGATTCTTTATGATTCAGTTTATTATAGTAAGTGCACTTCTTTCCCTTATTATTATTCTTGGAATATGAAGAGTCTTTGGAACCTGAAGAATTGTTAAAGGGTTTGGAATATTCCTCCTTCTCCTTCTGTTTGTCCTTCCCATTCTATTTGGGTGATCCTTTTATTTCATGCATGGTGAGTGCATGTGCTTTGGGATCCTTGATTAGGCCCATCTAAATGAGGTTTTCCTACTCATGTGTGAGCTAATCAATGAATTGATCCATGGTAGTCATTTTCCAATTCGTTCCCATGAGTTACCTTCCTGAATGGAAAGTGGAAACATAAACAACATATTTTGTTCCTATCTTGGTCAAGATTGTTAGAATAAGTTGGTCCACTTGTTTAGACTTATCAATACCACAAGTTTCTAAGCTCAATATCAAAGATTTGAACTTAGTAAATAAATCCTATATATTATAAAAAAAATTAGGATCCAAAGTATTCAACTCTACCTTAAGCATATGACCTCTCATCTCATCCTACTTTCCAAACAAACTTTCCAAGGTGGTCCAAATCTCGTTTGGAGTCTTGCATGCAGCAACATGAAACCATAGATAAGTTGAAATCAATTCAAGAAGAATTCATGTGGCTTCATCCTTTCGATTTCCCCATGTTATCTTCTCAATTACTGATGTAGGTTATGTTTTTGTCCCCATCGTCAAGTTGTATCGACCTTTCCTTCAAATTTGGAATTCTTCCTTGGGCTTCCAATCAAAATAATTGTATGGTGTGAGGATTACCACCAATTTTGACTGTATAATAGGTGTCCTATCCATCTCTCCCACTATTTCTGAGAACCCCTAAAAATTTACTCTCAATCTGCAAGTGAAAAACTAATAAATCACTGCAGAAAAGGCACTTTAAGTGAAAATTCGTATCAATTTTAGGAGACAATATTCCAACTTACTTTTTGAGAAAACGGTGAAGAATTTCGCCAAACGGTTGAAAAACCACTTGCAAAATGGGTCGATTTAATTCTCACTCAAGCCATTTCCTCAAAAAGTGAATATTTTGGGAGAAATAACTGCATAAAGGTACGACCACAGATTCATATTAGTTTAAAGAAGCGATCTTCCAACTTACTTTCTAAGAAAACGGTGAGGAATCTCACCAAACGGTTGAAAACCCAGTTGAAAAATGGGTCGATTTACTTCTCTTGTTTTCCAGTCCCTCAAAAATTTAATATTTTGGGAGAAATAACTTCACAAAGGTACAACCATGGATCCATATCATTTTCAGGAGGTGATATTCCGACTTATTTTCTTAGAAAATAGTGATGAATCTTGAAAAACAGTTGAAAACTTGCTTGAAGAATGGATCTATTTACTTTTGATGTGATTCGTTTCCTAAAAAAACTAATATTTTGGGAGAAATAACTACCGAAAGGTAAGATCACAGATTTTGTTCACCGAAACTCCGATTTTCCTTATTCTTTGGCTTGTCTGGCTTGCTCCAAGCAACGTAGCTCTAATACCGTGTCAATATTTCTTCAAAACTTGTATAGGAGATCTAGATAAAGCAAGTACAAACAAAACTTATCAAGAAAGGAATAAAGATTCAATATGGAAGAATGAGAAAATATATTCACACTACTCCAATGAGTTGATGATTGATACATAGATGATCATCAATATGATACAATGAATGAGTGTAATACACTCTTATATAGGACATAACATTCCATAATATAAGAATGCATGCATGCATAATAGCATAATAGTGATGATCTAAAATAAAAAGTCTAAAATAGAACTAGCTAGTTAACTCCCACTGAACTAGTGTGCCGAAAATAGAAATTTCTCTAACAGGGATATCATCAGTTGTGAATTAAAGAGGACGATATTCCTAAAAAAACATTTAAGACAAGATTCAGACATTATAAATTTACTGTATTGTCGTTTGGATTAATGAATTCCCTAGGTGTATTCATGAGTTTAATTAATGGAGTATTCCACAAGTACTTATATAAGTTTGTACATTTATTTGTAGATAAAATATTGATTTACTCTCGGATGAGAGAGGAGCATGGCAGACACCTGAGATTAGTGTTGTGGTGTTTAAGAGAAAACAAGTTGTACGAAAAGCTATCGAAATGTTCATTTTTTCAGACAAAGATTCATTATTTGAGACACATTATCTCTGGAGAAGGTATCACTGTAGATCCAACGAAGGTTGAGGCTATTATGGAATGGAAAACACCGGAAAACATACAAGAGGTATGCTTTTTTATGGGATTATAAGGTTAATATCGACACTTTGTCGAAATATTTTCAAAGACAGAAAATCCAATTACGAAATTAAAAAAGAAGAAAAAGAAATTTGTACGACCAGAGAAGTGAATTCAGAACCCTAAAGAACTATTAACAACAACACCAATACTGAAGGTTCCAGATATGGACAAGGAATTCTTGGTATGCATAGATGCATCCAAGGAAGGATTGGGTGGAGTATTAATGAAAGACAGTCGAGTCATCACATATATTTCAAGGAAGCTAAGAAAGCATGAAGAGAATTATGCTACGCATGACTTGGAGTTGTTGGTGATTGTTTATGCCTTGAGAGTTTGGAGACATTACGTTATTAAAATAAAATTTGAGTTAAAAAACTGATCATTGTGGATTGAAGCACATTTTTACTCAGAGTGACTTGAACGCGCGATAAAGGCAATGGTCGGAACTTTTATGTGAATATGATTGTCAGATCATGTATATCAAGGGAACAATTAATGGAGTAGAAGATGTGTTGAGTCGGAGATCTCACATTTTCTCAGTAGTACCACTACAGAAGAATCTTCGAGAAAATATTTTAGCATTATAGATTGATGATGACTTGTACAAGGAAGTAAAATACAATACCATACAAGATACGATGATGATGCCTAGATATGAGGGATATTCTTTGGAAAATGAAATTTTTTTAAGATATAATAGCATAATTTATGTACTGCCAAATGACGAATTGAGAAGATTAATTTTGAATGAAGCTCATCGAGCGGTGTATATGGCTCATCCTGGAGTAATGAAGATGAAGGCAGAGCGATGTATATGAAACATTTTGAGTTTCTATACAGACGATCATGTAGGACACCTTTGAGTTGGGATCAACTAGTGGGGAAAATCCCCGTATTACTATATTGGGTCAAAATATAGGCAGAGCACTAACTTCCCTTAAAAGACATCCCTAATCCTAAACTATCCCAAACTATCTAAACATCAATACAAAATAGAAGAAGGAATATTAGTAAGTGTACCTTAGGCCTTAACATCCGATGTAGACTTCCTTCAACTTTGTATCTTCCTAAGATGTGGGTCTCCTTCCAAAGATGACCTACAAGAATACTTAGACAAACAATGCTACAAATATACAAGATCTATTTATGAATGTTAGCATTCATATATAACATAGATGCATTTAATCAATAAATATATTAAGACACAATGTATTGGGACAGGAAAATAACTCTTTTATTCAAACTTAAGATTACAATACTATAACCTTCTCATCAACAGACGCTTCACGAACTAGGTCTGGGATCCTCTTACTACTGTTTCAAGTGCATCATTCCCGTGTTTCCTCTCACAATCAACTAATATATTTGGGGAAAGGGAAGGGATTGCATAAATATAAAGGGTTGAAGGGGAATGGTGAGGCCAAATGTCAGGAAGGGCTGCAAAGCTTGGGCTAGAAGGGGAAGGGATTTTGATAAAGTTTCTTTGTTCTCTTGAGTGATTATTTAATGGGACCCCAAGACCTATTTTTATATGAAAAAAGTATGGTTATTCGGTTTGGGGATGGGATACAATGGGTAAAATGGTTGGGAAACCCTCGATAGCTTGCAAAATCCACCAAATTCCTTGCAACTTTTTATTTTTTTTCAACTTTTGGAGGTAAATGTGACTTGTTTAACATGCATCATGCATATGTATGCAGGATGTCTAGTATGAAACATGTACATGTACGCAGGTAGTAGTGTAGCAGAGCACGTACATGCTCCAAAATATGGTTTTTTAAAGAGATATCCTCAACAGTAATTTGGAAAATTGTGCAAGTAGAAAGGACAATGCCATGTATGCATATGTAGGGAAATTTAGGGCTATAATAGATGCCCCCTAATGTGTGAGGTCAAAAGAGAAGTTGATGGCTGAAATAAATTACAATATCTTTACCAGTGGGAAGGCACAAAGTTGAGTGAGCCTAGGACTAGAGTTTGGGAGCGCGTCATCTGCAAAATAATAATAATCTCTCCAAGGTGGGAATACCCATGCTCAGGATGAACTAATCAGGGCTTCCAATCAAGTACACTACAAATCCATGTCATAGAAATGCCTATATAAATTGTAGCCACGAGCAATATAGAGTGGATATATATCTCAAAATCAGTTGATGATATTAAATTATAGTATAATATGCATCTTCAAGAAGTATCAATGCTTGGGCCCGGAGATGAGAACACCATATCTCAAGAAACAACTTCAATATCTTCAACATCTCAGGTAGGAGTACAATAGGAGTGTAAGAATCACTACTCTAAGGTATTCAACATTCCATCGGGGAAAGACTAGAGGATCTTGATCATTAGAAAAAAAACTTCATCGATTTTGAATCTGGACTTGAATGGACCCTCAGGATGGCTGAATCATGAAATTAAAGAGACAAACTGCATAATGGACAACTCAGGTTGGATAAAATTTCCCTTGGTCAAAAGAAAGAAATATGATCATACTTAGGCAGTGTAATATTGACATAAGTCTGTGATGCAGTAGGCACCACAAACTCTCCATATGTTTGGAAGAGTAACCAAACGGAGGAGGACACAACTCTGTGTAGTGAGAACAACTTCTTAAGCCCATACTAGATCCTAATGCTTGGTGGACAAATGGAAGGATGTTTTTTGTCTAAGGGCGACTATCTCGCTGTTGAAAAAAGAATTGATATATCCTGTCCCCTCTTTTTGGAATTTTTTTTTTTGTCTTTTTCAAATTTTTAACGAGCTTGAAAAAGATTAAAATAATGCTATGTTACAAAGGAGGAATGAGTGTCGCGAGCAAGAAAACTGGTTCCAAGCACATGGAACATACTGATGCTCTAGGCAAGGAGACATGTGCAGGATAAGGACACTCAGGAAAAATTCCTCCATTGGTCAAGGTGTCAGATAAAAAAAAGGGAAAAAAATGTTGCAAGGCTTGTGTATAAGGAATGCTTTAAAGGTTCAGTTGAGAGAAACATGGAGCCAAAATTAGGCCAAAGACGTAAAGATGAGACCCACAATGCGATTAAGCATGACACAACAAGACTCCTTCTATGTGAATTTTTACGAGCCCAGAGAAGGTAAGCTTGGTGTTTTTTCAGATTTAGAGAGTCTGAAAAAACACTAAAAGAAGACTCCAAGTAGTTCCTTTTTCGCAATTAGTCGAATTGGTACGAAAAAGGGTTAAAATTGTATCGAAAATACATCTCTTCAATACCATTTTAATGAGTGTGATTGAGACAAGATCACTTGATGATCTTTTCAACTTTAAGGAGTCTGAAAAGAGCTTAACTATGGACTCACAACCTTTTTCTAAGTTTAGTCTCCTTATGTTGAAAAAGTATAAAATATAACGGAGGAGAACTCTCACGACAAGACAAGTCTCCTAAGGCATAACTTTTTCCAGACTAATCTATTGGCTGGGAAAAGGGTTAAAATCATGCCAAATAGATGTTCTTTCTGGACCAATTTACGAGTGTGAAAGGAACAAGGTCACTCGTCGATATTTTCATATTTAGGGAGTCTGAAAAGAGATTAACTATGGACACTGAGGGGGTTCCTTTTTCGTAAGTAATCTTCAATTCCCGAAAAAGAGATAAACCAAAACCAAGGAGAAGGGTTAAATTTACGCCTAAGAATACTCTCCTAGCAAATCGAAGTTCCTAGGGCATACCTTTATTTGTAAAATTAGCCATCTGGACTGAAAAAGGGGTAAACTACCACCAGACAGATGTGCCTTCAAATTTGAGTTTGGAGAGTGTGAAGGAAAACAAGATCACTTGACAATCTTTTCAATTTTTGAGAGTCTA
The DNA here is from genome assembly GCA_010110895.2 of Picea sitchensis. Lineage (NCBI taxonomy): Eukaryota > Viridiplantae > Streptophyta > Pinopsida > Pinales > Pinaceae > Picea > Picea sitchensis. The sequence continues at coordinate 19,354 of SNQJ01S0022079.1, read as the reverse complement.
AAAAGGGCTTAAACAAGATTCCAGGGGGGCTACTTTTCTCAAGTAATCCAGACAAGATCGAAAACAATAAATACAGTCTCGTTGGATTTTTTTTTCAAAATTTAAGCGAGATTGAAAGGAAACAAACCATGCTCATTAGGGAGTCCCATGGGTAAGGCCAAGAATGATGATTAGAAATAAGAATGAGGCTTCAATATGTAATCATAGCGGGACTAACAAGGACTCCCAATCCTATAGTCAAAACTCACAACATGGATGCCAAAATGAAACAAAGGATTTACCTAGGGCATCCATGTAGAAGTAGTCTCTACCACCCAATTATGATACTTCTAAAGTAAAATGGGAAGGTTCTGTCTCACACTTTAGTGGGATTGATCCGATGGAAAAGAGGAAAAGTCAACAATATGCAGAAAGCTAGGAGTGAAAACCTAACCTATATGAAAAATTTGAAAAAACTACTTTTACCATGGGATGATATAGGTGTAACCCATCTCATGAAAATTACCAAACCGAAAGGACAAGCCCATCAGAATGACCCAAAGGTAACTCAAAAGAGAACTCAAGTAGCAACTGAGTCCTGGAAAGTGAAAAAGGGGACCAAATTAGGGAAAAAAGGGCCAAACAAGTCTATAAATAGAGGTGGACAACTTATTTTTACCATTGCAATTTGGAAAATAGTAAAAAGGTAAAAAAAAACCTTCGTTAAAAAAACGAATTCAAAGTGCTACGGTGGACGAAAAACCTTCACACTTGGACCAAGTAAGTAAAAATCACCTCATATTTCATTTGAGTTTATATTTAAGCATTTAAATGTGAGTTTAGGAGGTTTGCGCCCTTGAAAAATGGTCATGACTGCATGTACGTAGGTTGCCCATGCTCAGCCCACATATGTACACATGCAGAGTAATACTCAGCCCATGTACATATGAGATTTTCCTAAAGACAACCCACATACACCCTTTTTAATGTTCAAAAATAAATAAGTAAAGACAAAAACCCTCTCCAACTTGTGTGTGTGACAAGATGTATGTACACTGGAGGGAAAGAGAACATGAGGAGTTGGATGTCTTGGCCGAGGAGGATCCTGGGGCCATCACTATGCTAAAACAATGTGGATTATGGAATTTTTTCAAGTGCCTGTTCATGAGGGCACAACCGAGGTTGCTCAATGCATTGGTGGAGTACTGACATCTTGATGCAGAGGCATTCATGCTAGAGGATCAATCAATGACCTTGACCACCGAGGATATCTATTTCTTGACCGACCTCTCTAGGAGAGGGGAACTGATCAACTTGAGGAATTTTTCTTTAGGACTGTACAACATCGAAGATTATATCGGGATGCATTGTGAGGCTGGTACCAAGAAAGTAGGTTCTCAAGTGCCAATTCACAAGATTACAAACCTCTCTCTTCACATTGTTTTATTCATGATCAGGCGGATCACAGGATCCACAACACTCCACCAGGCCTCTCGTGCATAGATGCAATGTGAAGTTAGGTGTTTATAGGATACTATTTTTGACTGGAGAACTACCATGCTAACATGCATGAAGAGATAGCTTACAGACTTTCATAGGTGTACTAATAAGAACTTCGACTTTGGAAACGTTTTATGCTCCTTCTTATTCTTCTTCTTTGAGAGTGCCTAGTCTCATACCGAGAGAGACATTATGGGGGCATATTACCTCCTTCCCAACATTGTGTAGGTGGGAAGTTTTGCTGCCTAGACAGGGTGGAGGAAGAAACCATGAGGTGTTTGATGATAAATTCTTTGACTGGTGGGCCCGTTAGATTCTAGTGATAGAGGACTATCCCTATGCAGGGATTGGTTTCCTTATAAATCCTAACATGCCTGTGCCCCCCCCTGGCGAGGAGCGCGATGAGATAAGTAGCACATTTATTTTTAAAGTTATTAAATTTTAAATTTTTATATATATCCTTTTTATGTGTATGTCAGAGTACTAACTTAAATATCTATTATGTACAGATGTGGGACCTGTTCGACCAATAGACTTCACCAGGACCAGGTGTTCTCCTTGACCAGAGGATGGACCAACAAGAGCAGGAGGACCGATAGCTGCAGGAGGACCCCCAGCCAAAGAGACTGAGAGATTACTACAACGAGTAGAGAGAAACCTCGTGACTCTCACTCATGCAGTACCCATAGAAGAGATCGAGGACCTTCCCCTTTCCATGCAACTACATGTAGTGGGGGTTCCCAGGACGTGGGTCTAGCTATTCTGATGTATTGCGAATGTTGTTGTGCACTACAACAGGGCTACTAGGCCTAGACATTGTATATTCTCAGACCACTTTATGTGTCGAGGGCACTTTTTGTACTATGTACTTGAGGGATTAAGCCCAATGGTGTATACTGGCTATTTTTTAGGATTTAATGCCCACTTTGTACTCATGACACTACTTTTTGGACACACACACACACACACACATACACATATATACATATACATATTTTCTATCTTATGGATGACATTTTTACAAATGTATTTACATGTGTATGTGTGTGTTTTACTTTTACATGTGAGCAACATGCCAATATAAAATGTGATTAGATAATGTATAATTTAGATGGTTAAATCTCCTAGGAACACGAATATAAGTGATATAATCCAAAGATCGTTCTAAGAGACATACCCTAAGGAATCAAAGATGAAGAGTGGGATCATAAATGCAGTATATCCCATTTAACTGGGACACGAACAATTGAGCATCTAAGTAAACCTGGAGGTGAGAAATACCATCTGATAAGGCATCACGTAGTAATTCTATCACTGCATTGTACTCAACAAAATTATTGGTTTCTTTGCCTAGACAAATACCTCCAAAAGATAGCAACTGGCCTCCAGATGTGAAAATCACCCAAGTTTCGGAAGAAGTCTATGAGTGTGTCGACTAGCGCCGTTCGTGAACCCAACATAAACCTCCGATTCACTTGACATCTGCCACATTGAAAAAGAGAACATAAATAAATACACGTCCATAAAACAAAAAGAAAAAAATGTATAAAAAACTATACATATATACAAGAAGTCACACCCAGGTGACCAACCTAAGTGTAATACTTCTTAAGGTAGAGCCCATTTCTAGGCTCCGCTAAGGAATTACCCTCACAATAAACCAGATGGTAAGCACCCTTTTCTAAGACCTCTTTCACAACAAAATGTTCGAACCACATGGGTTTGAACTTTCCTTCCCCCAAGGGATATTTGTCTTGGTCGTAGACCAGGACAAGATCGCCTTCAGAGAAAATCTGAGGGCGAACAGACCGATCATATTGACACTTGACCCTTTGCTTATGAGCCTCATTAGCCAAGGCTACATATTGACGCTTCTCATTGAGTTTCTTGATATATAAAAGATGTTCCTCAAGTGGTGTAGTGTCGGGCAGTAGTTCCACTACCAACTTTAGAGAAGTGATTTGACATTCAATAGGCAAGACTGCCTCCAACCCGTAAATGAGTTGAAAAGGTGAAAAAATGGTAGCAGTCTTTATAGAAGTTCAATAATCCCATAACGCCAAGTATAACATCAAATGACGATTTGACTTGGCCAAATTGATCATTCACTAAAGAATAGTCTTGAGAGACTTATTCACATCTTCAACATGAACATTCACTTGTAGGTAATAAGGTGGCGAATGTTCCTATTTAAAACCAAGCTTTGATGTTAATTTGCTCATCATTTTTTTACGGAAGTGACTGCCATGGTTAGTGACAATATCCTTCAGAATACTGAATCTATCTACTATCTGATTAAAATTAAAAATGGAAGCAATTTCTCTATCATTATTAAATGTTGGCATAGATTCGACCCACTTAGTAAAGTAGTCTACTGATATGATTAAATAACGATGCCCTCTGGAAGAAGCCGGGTGACATGTAGTGAAATAAATCCCCCACTTAGTGAAGGGACCAAAAACAATGACCGGAAACATAGGAGTAGGATGTGCCCACATCTTCTGATAGAATATATGGCATGGGTGACACCTTTTGATCACCTCAACATAATCTTTGATTAACGAGGGCCAAAAGTATCCGGTGAGAAGAATATTTTGGGTTGTTGTCAACCTAGACAAATGACTGCCACATGTGCCAGTTTGATAGTCGTTCAAAACCAACTATGCTTCTTCATGAGTAAGACATCGTCAAATAATGCAATCTACCCCTCGACAATACAGAGTGTTATCAAGGATGAGATAGTTCTGCACTTGGTGTCGTATTCATCGACACACATCACGAGAATCAGAAGTGGGGCACTTCAAATTCTGAAGATACATGATTATATCTCCATACCAGGGGTCTGAAGATGTGATCAGAAAAATATCTCCATTGATAGGTGACTCTTCAGGAGAAATATCACCACTTTCAACCGACAGTTCTTATATTAACTCCACAAAAACCAAGGACTTCTTATATTTTGCAGAAACAAAATCTAATTCAAACTCTTTTAGGATAACTATCCATCAAATGATTTTTCCTCTGATGACCCATCACATTAACATGTATTGAATAAGGTTAATGGCGTCAATGAAAATGGTATTGCAAAGTAATATATAGTGACGAAACCATTGGAAAACGTGAACAACTGCCAAAGTGATTTTCTCAACATGCTCATAGTTGAACTCTGGTCCAACTAGGCCTCGTCTAAGATAATAGATAACGTGCTCCTCGAGTGCATCATCCTCTTGTACCAAGACCATGCCGATTGTAGACTTTGTGGAAAACAAATATAACAGGAAGTCCTTTCCATAATCAAGAGGCCTAAGCAGAGGGGCAAATGTCAGAGCATTTTTCAACGAATCAAAAGAGTGTTGAGCTGCTTCATCCCAACATAATGGAACTCCCTTTTTTAAAAGACACATGAACCCTTTCGTAATCTCGGCATAATTAGCAACAAAATGCCGAAGAAAATTTGATTTCCTCTGTGAACTCTAAAGTTGGGGATATATGCACGAGGGAGGAAATTGAACTATTTCCTCAACCTTGAGAGGATCTACCATGATCCCTTTTGTTGACATGATGAAACCTAATAAATGCCCTGATGTCATAGAAAAAATGCACTGTTTTGGATTCAAGTGAATCCGATAGTAGTGACACCGCTTAAAGATTAGTCTAAATGGGCAGGATGATAAGATATATTGTGAGAACATGAGGCTATATCATCCAAGTATGCCTCGACTATGTGTTTGAGGTCATGAAAAGAGAATGACACAACCCGCTAAAAAGTAGCTCTAGCATTCTTCAGGCCAAAAGGAATTTTTCGATATGTGAAATTACACTAAAGAAAAATAAAATCTGTTTTATGTTGGTCCTCAGGTTTGATTTGAATTTGATTATACCCCAAAAAACATTCCATGAAATAAAAGACCTCGCAACCCGCACACTCATCGACAATATGATCAAAAAAAGGGGTTGGAAAATTAACTTTCGGTCAAGCTTTGTTAAAATCACAGAAATCCATACATACATGAATCGTGCCTTGCTTATTTTTGACAAGAATAAGGTTCTATACCCATTCCATCAATTGTACAGTATAGATAAAACCATCTTTCAGGAGTTTATCTACCTCAACATTTATCGCCGCTGCTTTTCAAGGATTTACCTAGAGAAGCTTCTGTCGGACTGGTTTGACACCAGGATAAGTTGTGATTTTGTGTTCAACAATTTGTGGGTTGATTCTTGACATCTCCTCATAATACCACCTGAAAAAACATCGTGGAACTCCTTAAACAATTCAGTGTAAATTTGAATCTCTTTGGGGGAGCAATCCGCTCTCACGAAGACATTCTCTGCAACACCAAGAATTTTGGAGATATCGATAGGAATCATTGCAAAAATAATTGCCATATTTCCCTCGATGTATATTATGTGTGTAGTCAGAGGTTTAATAGGACAAGGGATATCTCCATTCATGGTTGTAACAAACTATCCTGCCTCTATTCTCCTAAGCTCGGGAATAAAATAAGATCTACGGTGAAGATCATCCCAAGGTCTTTATGGACCAGTCATTTCCTCTAGAATCACCTCGTCATAGGACAAGACTAATTCTAAAGGGTCCTGAGCAAAAAGAGAGTATTGAGCTCAAATAGGCTTGAGAACTAGATCTAGCTCTTGTGGGGGAGCCAAATCAGGGTTGGCCAAGGCTTGTTGGACAACACTGTATGCAACCTCAACAATGGATAAGGGCATGGCCATGCCAAGGTTCCCTACCCATTCTATCTGATGGGGAAGGTAAAGTCCACAGGTCATGAAAGTAGCTCGTTTTGAAAGACGACACTTGTAAAATTGTAGCCTTCAGCTGGACGGGGATGACCGAAATAAACCTTACATCATTGGAAGGCGACGGATAATCAAAAGTTCCCATCAAAGACAAACAAAATATGGCACCTAAATTGACATTGCTTGGCTACGGGTTATCAATCATCGGGACTTTGGATGCCCTTGATGAATGGTCAGGACGGGAGAAAGACAACTGGTCAACAATTATAATCCAGCCTTCGTGTGGAAAGAATAAGACCCAAAAAATAGTGGCTACAACCATGTGCATTGCATAAGTCCAACTCTGTCCTAACAAAATATTGTAGTCGAGAGGCGCATCGACTACTTAAACTTCGATGCACACAATTTTACACTCCAATTGCATGGGAAAATAAGGAATTATACCATGTGGTTCGAACGATCAACCATCAAAATCCATAAGAAACATGGGCGACGGAGACAAATCAGGTTGTCCAATGGCCCTCCAACATTCCAATGACATCACGCAAGTTGAGGCACCCTCATCAACCACCATATAGAAAATGTTTCATGTCAATGAGTTTGTGGTGTATGCCACTACTATTTGAAAGAAGACATGGTGAGGAAGATGAGGTTTAAGGTCAGTCGGATAAAAAATGATTATCCCTGAGTTACTGGGCTCTCCTGGTCCCAAGACAGACAACAACGCTTTTCTATGTGAGGGGAAACTATGGAGAACCTCCAGACTAGACATTGCATAAGGAGTTTGTGCTAGATACTCCATAATGGAGTAATTATGAGTATCCCTCACATTTGGGTTATGCGAAACCTTATTGAACACACCTTTAGGGATGCGAGTCATTATTTCTCAATATAGAAAATGTTTCATGTCAATGAGTTTGTGGTGTATGCCACTACTATTTGAAAGAAGACATGGTGAGGAAGATGAGGTTTAAGGTCAGTCGGATAAAAAATGATTATCCCTGAGTTACTGGGCTCTCCTGGTCCCAAGACAGACAACAACGCTTTTCTATGTGAGGGGAAACTATGGAGAACCTCCAGACTATACATTGCATAAGGATTTTGTGCTAGATACTCCATAATGGAGTAATTATGAGTAGCCCTCACATTTGGGTTATGCGAAACCTTATTGAACACACCTTTAGGGATGCGAGTCATTATTTCTCCCATTGTATTCTCAATTTGAAGAGGAGTCAATGGGTTGGAGGCCTCTTTTCCTTTCTCAACAGATTCTGGTGTTTCGTAGTCATGAGTCTTGGTTGATAAATGAGATTCAATGTTCATCATGTAAATGTTTGAGGCTGGGTTGTTAGGATTAGGCACGGGGGGTCCTTGACTTCCCCCAGTTGTTCTCGTGGATGCAGAGGCTTGAGCCATATTTTTCCCTTACGAAAAAGTGTTAGTCAACACAATAGGTTTTTGTTGTGTCAATAGCTTTTGGGATTCCACAAGTAGAGGGAATAGGTGAGTCAAGTGATCATCCATGCAAATATTAGATGGAAACTTCACCTTTCTCTTTTCAGATTTTCCCTTGCCAACATTTTTAGCAATCTTTTTATCTCCCTTACCCTTCTTGTTTTTCTATTTCTTCTTTCCCTTGGTCTACTGGTTAGCCTTGGGATTTGTTGATTGCACACTATGTACATCCGACATCTAGGTTGCGGGGGAAGATGAAATAGGAGTTTGTCTAGCCACAATCTGTTGAATCGATAAATGTTGTAATTGATTAGAAAATAGATCCATGGACTTGCTTTGTGTTGATCCCATTATGCCATCAATGTGCGGCCCATAGTTTTTTTTTTCTTTGTCGAGAGTTGACCATGTCACATTGGGTAAGGTCTCATAAAGCATGTCGTACTGGGAGTAAATCAGTTCCAGTTGTTGGGCTCTCATAATAGCCTCTTCTTCAGAAAACACCCCAGACATTGCTACATCTTTAGACACGCAAGGAACCAAATACTTTAAGAACCACTCGAGCAATAATTTAGGAGGGACCTTGACTTTAATCAAACTCTTTCATTGCCTCCATTCTCATATGTGATCCGAGATATGGTCGACTTCGTTTGATTGAATTTGCCAACAATTCAATCCCGACATCATATCTCACGAACAACTAGAAATGGTTTAAGAAAACCATATCTAGGTCATTAAAGTAAGAATGCTTCGAGCTGTCGAGATAGATATACCATTTTTTTTCACCTCCTATAAGAGTGTGTTGAAATAATCACAACTGAATAGAGTCATACTTCAACGAGTTAGATGAGCACCACAAGTGAGATGTTGTCATGTGATCACCTTGATCTTTGCCAGGCTTTCCCTAAAACTTAGGGACGTCAGAAGGAAACTTAGTTGGCATGGGGGGCCAACGTGTATCATGAAAAATCGAGTCTTTTAACAATCTTGAAAGGTCTAGAAAATGCAGAGTTTCCAAAAAGGGTAGTCTTGGTTGCAGAGTATTTACATGAAAAGAGGGGTTTGGATTTTGGCTGGCACTAGGTTGCCAGGAAAAGTTAGACTACTGGATAGGGTTTTGGTAGATTACATGATGGCCCTATCCAACGAAAGGGATTTGCATCTGATGTTGTATCATTGACTGATTCTCGAGGTTAGATAATATAGCTTGATTAGGGATTTCTCTATGTACAATGTTCCAAAAACCTTTGTTGGGGATGCACCCAAACAACCCTATAGGAATAGGTACTGAACCTTGCCTGGTGACCCACATAGTGTGGGAGGGGTTTCCCCCTATCGAAATCCCTTGTGAGGGAAATGATCCCTGTTAAGGATTCCCAAGACCTTGTGAGGATTAAGCTCATGTCATCACTCCCTATGAAGGAATAAAACCTCACGCAGGGTTTTGTTTACTAAAGACGGGGTTTCCCCCAGTCGAGAAAGAAAAAAAAGTAAAAGCATTATTTCCAAATGCACCAAATAAAGAGAACAACATTGAGCCCACCAGATTCATGTAGGATGAAGGTCCATGAATCCCTCCACTAAAGAAACTATAGTTGGTGTTAGGTCTGATTGGTTGTTGAAACACATCATTGAGCGAAAGGGACAGAGGAGGTATGTGACCCCCACCATAAGGAATAGCATTGAAAAGGGTAGTGGTGCCCACGACAGATCCTTGCAAGGGAGCGTTAGATCTCCCTGGCCTCAGACCCATGGTCTGTAGAGTAGAGTATGTAAGAACCAAGTTAGAGTAAAAAAAATGCATCCCATATGAGAAGGGAGTGCATGACACATTATGAATGAAGGGAACAGTGGTTGAAGTTGTCAAAGGAATCGAACCACTTCCCAAAGTTGTGGGTGTCAGGATAGCCATGGTCATGACAGACGGAAGTGGGGGAGGAGGTACAATGCCCCCTCTAGTGACAATCGTTATGGGAGTATGAGGACTCTTTGACGAAGCAGAAAAATTTTCTTCCATCGCCACTCTTCGAATAAACTGGAATTCAGGAGAACTCACCTTGGGAGGGACTATCTGAATTAGAGGCAATGTCGATATGTCGGTGATCAGAGGATTTGCGGGCCTGAAACCTTCATTATCAAGGTCATAAATAATGCATTCCTATGGAGTAGGAAATTCATCTCTTAGAGCTATCTTAGGTACATTTTCTTGTGGCCTGGTAGCTTCGAAGGAACCTTCTTGATCTAGCTTGCACCTCAATGGTGGCAGAGGTGGCTCCAAAGTAACTGATGATAGGACCTGAAGCCTACGCGAATGACGAA
>SNQJ01S0022078.1:31039-47072 GCA_010110895.2 Picea sitchensis | reverse complement strand
CCGAGTTCCTTCTGACAGAAGGAACAAGATAGTTCTAGAACCTCCCTAGAGGGGAAAAGGAGAGGGAGTGCAAGACAAGGAGGATATAATTCAAAAATAGGAAAAGCGCGTGAGTCTCTCCAACTTAGAAGAAGAACTAAAGGATTAATTTGTTTTGGTTAAAAGGGAGAGAACATAAGAAAGGATCTCAGCGAGTTGTATAAAACATGACCTGAGTAGAGGGTTGTGAGATTGATGATGAGGGAGCATCTGATAAACCTCATAGAGGCTGTGACAAAGAAACGGTCTCTGAGAAATTGCAAAAGTTCCCTAGTGATATCATGGCTTGGCACAGGGGTGGCCAGAGCCCTAATAATGAATGCCTCTAAGCCTATGGTTGGGTGGAAAGGAGAACACCCACAATCAGTTGGTCGGTGATGCAGGAGCATCTCTCCATGTTAGCTAGCCAGCTAGCCAACCACGTCCGCGAATTCAAATCGCGCATTTAAGAGAGGCGCAGCCTCATTTGAAATTTGAAATTCAATGTAATTAAATGTCTTAGGCTGGTGAGCCATGGAAGCCATGCCTTTGAGCAGGCATTAGGTAGATTGGCTTTAATGCAAGATCGGCTGAGATCTAGATCCAAGCGCTGGACTAGACAACCATTGAATGTAATTTATTAGAGTAGGTAGACCTGGAGGGAAGCACTCAACGAGCCCCTCAGGTAAAAGATATTTTCAGATCTCATTTCGATATAGTTGAGTGGTAGAAGGGGAGAGTAGAAGAGCCGAGGAGAGCTCGAGAACACCATTGTAAAATACAAGCATTTTCCATTGTTAATATAATCAGAAGCAGTTTTTCCTGCATGTCATTCTGTGTTATATGGATGTATGTGTGTGTTCTCTATGTATGCTGTGAATGTATGTTATGTTGATGCATTCTGTAGGAGTTCATTTGATTTCAGGTTGAAGGTATTTGAGGCTTCACGCCAGGAGGGTGTGACAGAACGCTGCGGTTTCTGAGAGCCGTGCACAGAGGATGCACTTCTAAACTCTGCGGAGTCAGACAAAGACGTGTTGAGGCATATGACTGAAGTCAACAACTCAGGAGAAGGGAGACCTGTGAGGTTGTTGAACACCTCAGGAGGCAAGGCTGTGTATCTGAGACATAGTTACAGATAGAATCACTGAAGATTCTGTAGGAGCTCTGCCAGGTGGGCATTGAGCGTAAGCACGAGGTGTTGAAGAAATAACTCTGCTGTGAGTTCGGAGAAGACCAGAATCACTGAGGAATCTGAGAGGCTCTACCAAGTGGGAATTGAGCAAGTGAAAAGGGTGCACATAAGGAGACAGGACCGTTGGAGTGTTCTGTGGAAGACAAGATACTCCACCAGGAGGGCATAGAGGAAGTGTGCAGATAGGCACAGAAGGAGAAGAGAACTCTTTGAGTTCTAGAGCTGAAAGGAGAGTCCACTGAGGGATTTTTGCTGGGTTGCTGAACACCCATAAGGACTCAACAAGAGGGTCGCTTGAGCAGAAGGGTAACCAGGAAGGTATCCATTTTGTTCTCCATCTGACGGAGAAGAAGGAAAAAATCCCCCAAGGGGTTTGAGTGGTTGTGAAAGATCAGAAGAGATAGCATTTTAATACGGGAAGACTCTGCAGAGACGCAAGAGCCAAAGAATCCTTAGAGGGTTCAGGAGGAGGAGAAAGCTCAGGAAGGACAACGTTGTATACGTGTGGCGAGGCTCGTGGTTGTGGAGCTCATAGAGGAACAGACAGAGGTTGAGGCCTTTGGAAATTCGAATTTCTTCCAAGTACAAGAAGAAAGAGCGCCAAACTCGGGAGGAGCAACATCGACCATTGGATTAGCTGATAGAATCTAGACCGTTGGTTTTCAAATCCAAAGAACAGCCGGAGGAGAGTGCAGAAGGAGAATAGATCTGGGTCGTCAGAACTGGGGTAGATACCCGACAACCGTCAGATCTGCAGGAAGTTGCACGGAGGTTAAGCCTTCATGAACAGCAGGAGAGAAGTCCCGACACGAGGAGTGATCATCAGGATATCGGGGACATCAAGAACGTGAGGAGATTCCCTCGGCATCAGAGGTCGCGAATTTGTGAGGTTAATCTGGACCGTTCGTTGGGAGCGGACGCGTGTCACGAGATTACCCACATCGGGTACTCAGGCATCGAAGGTTGGAAGAGGAAGTCATTCGATTTCACGAGTAGCGAAGTGGCGAGAGGATAGGAGCCATCCATCTGAGGAGGACAAGTGGCAAAGATCAAGAGATCTCGCGAACTCAGGAGTTCGCAGGTTAAAAGCCCAAATATTGGTTACTCAAAGTCGTGAGGCGCGAGGACGTGAGGCGGCGAAGGAGCGAGAGGATAGGAGACATCCATCTGAGGAGGACAGGTGACAGAGATCGAGAGATCTCGCGAACTCGGGAGTTCACAGGTTAAAAGCCCAAATATTGGACGCTCAAAGTCGTGAGGCGCGAGGACGCGAGGCGACGAAGGAGCGAGAGGATCGTAGCCGTCCATATGAGTAGGACAGGTGGAAGAGATCAAGAAATCTCGTGAACTCAGAGCTCGTAAGAGGAAGAGCCAAGGATTTGGTGTTAAAAGTCACGAGGCACAAGGTCACGAAGCGGCGAAGTGGCGAGAGAATTAGGAGTCGTCCATTTGGAGAGGACGCGTGGCAAAGATCGAAGAGGTCTCGCAAACTCGGGAGTTCGCAGGGTAAAGGCCAAAGCATTGGGTATTACAAGTCGTGAGGACGCGAGGAGGAAATAGTCGTTGGATCTGGATCACGGGAGGACCGTCGGATCTGCACGTGGGATCGTGTCTCGGGACCTCGCAAGAAAAGGTCCGAGAATTTGGGCGCGGGGATCGCGAGGTTGCGAGAAGGAGAGATCTCGACAGCTGGAAAGTAGTGTGGGCCATAGCAGAGTCGGCGAGTGGAGTACAGGTGGCACAAAGGATTCGCGAGTCGCAAAGTACCGAGGAGTCGAGATTCGTGTGGACGCTGAGTCGCGAAGTGCCGAGGAGCCGAGGTTCGTGTGGATGCGTGGCAGAGNTGCCTGGAGATAGGAGTCAATACTCCATTGAATTCTCGCATCTCGGGGACTCGCGGAATAGGAGGGTAAAAGATCGACGGTTCAACCGGCGAGGTCGCGAGATCGCGAGATTGCGAGGTAAGGCCACGGTTGCGGGGGCAGTGGTCATATGGTGGGAGCTTATCCAGGAGGGCTAGCGCATAGGAGCCGAGCACTCATCAGAGATCGGGGATTCACGAGGACAGAGGTTTGTCACAACAGGATTTACGAAGAACCCCGATATTGAGATTGGGGATAATCACGGTTCTGCAGAGGCCACGACAGGTGAAGTTAAGGCCTATGGATCGAGCATTTGACAAGGATTCCAATTGGGAATCTAAAGAGTCGCTTCGGCTCAAAAGCAGAAAGGGACTTGAACGATCCTATGAGCGGGAGAGTGCGACGAGGGTATGGTCGCACGTAGTACATACCTACATCAGGTGGTATCAGAGCACAGATTCTTGTCTGTATACTTCAGGAAAGAGGGAGCGAGGAGAAAAGAGAATCACTTTGATATTCACATCAGGTGATATCAGAGCGGGAATCTGTTTGTATATTGAAGAGAGAGGAGTAGGAAGAAGACAGAGCACTGGAGGACTCTGTAATGATTGTTTGCAGGTAGGCAGCAATCAAGGAGACAGTCAGCAGGACTGTAAGATGAAGCTGAACACTCAGGATTTCAGGGGTGACAGCAACAAGTTTTCCAAGGAGGCAGACATGGACAACAAGATGGCTACTGAAGGCCATAGAAAGAAGAGAAAGGAAGAAAAACTTGCCAAATGGGATAAAGAAAGGACTAGATAACTCTATGAATTAAAGGCAGACATAGAGAAGCTCGAACTGCGAATGTGGCAGGATAGGAGGAGGAGAGGGATGCACGAATTTCCCATGAAGAAGGCAAAAGCAAGTTGGCCAGTCAAACAGCTGATGGTCATGAGACAACACAAGTTGTTGAGGAAATGGTTGAGGTATGCTGAAACCCTCAAGGCCACAGAGGAAAAGATGGTTGAGGTATGTAAACCGGAGACTGGGAGAGGTCTCGATGATTGGGATGATGAAGAAGATAAATTGGGATCAGCTGAGGATCTGAAGGACTACCAGGAAGGCAGAGAAGTGGAAATTCCAGTTTTCCAGGAGGGCAACGAGCTGAGGTCGCTGCGGGATCTCATGGACTGTCAGGAGTACAGTCGAGGAATTTCAAATTTCCAGGAGGGAAATGATGAGAGATCGTTGAGGGATCTCGAAGACTACCAGGAGGGCAGTGGAAACATCGAAGACTGCTAGGAGGGCAAAGATGAACCTTTGGGACCATCTGAGGGTCTCATGGACTCAGAGGGGAGTTCAATTCAGCAAGGAGTGCTGATGAAGATGGGATCGATTGATCTCATGGACTGCCAGGGAAGCAACAGAAGCATCCCATATTTCCAGGTGGGCAGGGATGAGCATATGAGACTATCTATAGATCTCATAGACTCAGAAGTGAGTTGGAATCAACCAGAGGAGCTGACAGAGCATGTGAGCTCAAAGAAAAATTTGGATCAGCAGGTGCAGCTAACAGAAGAGGAGGAAGATCAGAATGATATTTTGATGATTGGGGGAATTGGAGTATTCCTACCATCTGCCCAGGAGGAGGCAGATAATTCTGTTGCAGATGATACAACAACAGCAGGGGAACAATCAGCTATGACTGTCAAAAGGAAATTGGAGCAGGTGTTTAAGACTTCCCAAGCGCAAGAAGAAGCAGAAGAAAACGAGAATTCTGAGGAGTGTCTCAACATATTCGGACATGGAGCTGAAAAGAAAGAAGCTGTAGCATTGGAGTTAGCAGAAAAGGAAGCCAAGGAGCAGGTAGGTAAAGTTATCACTCCATGGGAGATGGAGTTAGAGATGCTGGAGGATTGGTTGAACAATCCAGGGCCAGCAAGAGAACTGACAGAAGTTGAACTGTCAGAGAAGAGGATGACTGAGCAATAGGTCAGTAAAGAAGAGACTGCAGAGCTGAAGTCTGCACCAGAGTGGCAACTTGAGGCCACAGATGAAGATGAAGATGAAGAAGATGGCGTGGGAGATCATGATGATCTGCCAAATGGCCAAAAAATTTTGCAGCTGAGGAGACTGCAACAACGGGACTAGCCACTGGAGTAGCTGGATGAAGTGATAGAAGAGATCAGAAGGCTGATGGTAGGGTCAGAAGAAACTACCAGCAAGGAGAGGCTGAGCAGAAGAGCAACAGCAGCAACAACAATGCAGAAGCAGCAACAGCAGCAGGAAGATGGAGTAGATGGGAAGCTCCAAAGGTTTATTTGGGATCCAGGAGGATTTCCAACCCCTTAGAAGGGAAGCGCATGAGCAGGAGCTCATGATTTTGCAGCTGTGGAGTATGATGCAGGAGCATCTCTCCATGTCAGCCAACCATGTCCACGAATTCAAATCGCGAATTTAAGAGAGGCGCAGCCTCATTTGAAATTTGAAATTCAATGTAATTAAATGTCTTAGGCTGGTGAGCCATGGAAGCCGTGCCTTTGAGCAGGCATTAGGTAGATCGGCTTTAATGTAAGATCGGCTGAGATCTAGATCAAGGCACTGGACTAGACAACCATTGAATGTAATTTATTAGAGTAGGTAGACCTGGAGGGAAGCGCTCGACGAGCCCCTCAGGTAAAAGATATTTTCAGATCTCATTTCGATATAGTTGAGTGGTAGAAGGGGAGAGTAGAAAATTCGAGGAGAGCTTGAGAACACCATTTTAAAATACAGGCATTTTCCATTGTTAATATAATCAGAAGCAGTTTTTCCTGCATGTCATTCTGTGTTATATGGATGTCTGTGTGTGTTCTCTATGTATGCTGTGAATGTATGTTATGTTGATGCATTCTGCAGGAGTTCGTTTGATTGCAGGTTGAAGGTATTTGAGGCTTCACTCCAGGAGGGTGTGACAGAACGCTGCGGGTTCTGAGAGCCGTGCACAGAGGATGCACTTCTGAACTCTGCGGAGTCAGACAAAGACGTGCTGAGGCACAGGACTGAAGTCAACAACTCAGGAGAAGGGAGACCTGTGAGGTTGTTGAACACCTTAGGAGGCAAGTTTGTGTATCTGAGACACAGTTATAGACAGAATCACTGAAGATTCTATAGGAGCTTTGCCAAGTGGGCATTGAGCGTAAGCACGAGGTGCTGGAGAAAGAAATCTGCTATGAGTTCGAAGAAGACCAGAATCACTGAGGATTCTAAGAGGCTCTACCAAGTGGGCATTGAGCAGGTGCAAAGGGTGCACATAAGGAGACAGGACCGTTGGAGTGTTCTATGGAAGAGAAGATACTCCGCCAGGAGGGAGTCGAGGAAGTGTGCAGATAGGCACAAAAGGAGAAGAGAAATCTTTGAGTTCTGGAGCTAAAAGGAGAGTCCACTGAGGGTTTTTTGCTGGGTTGTTGAACACCCATAAGGACTCAACAAGAGGGTCGCTTGAGCAGAAGGGTAACCAGGAAGGTATCCATTTCGTTCTCCATCTGAGGGAGAAGAAGGACAAAATCCCCCAAGGGGTCTGAGTGGTTGTGAAAGATCATAAGAGATAACATTTTAATACGGGAAGACTCTGTAGAGATGCAAGAGCCAAAGAATCCTTAGAGGGTTCAGGAGGAGGAGAAAGCTCAGGAAGGACAGCGTTGTATACGCGTGGCAAGGCTCGTGGTTGTGGAGCTCGCAGAGGAACAGACAGAGGTAGAGGCCTTTGGAAATTCAAATTTCTTCCAAGTACAAGAAGAAAGAGCGCCAAACTCGGGAGGAGCAACATCAGCCGTTGGATTAGCCGATAGAATCTGGACCATTGGTTTTCAAATCCAAAGAGCAACCAGAGGAGAGCGCACAAGGAGAACATATCTGGGTCGTCATAACTGGGGTAGATACCCGACAACCGTCACATCTGCAGGAAGTTGCACGGAGGTTAAGCCTTCGTGAACATCAGGAGAGAAGTCTCGACACGAGGAGTGATCATCGGGATATCAGGGACATCAAGAACGTGAGGAGAGTCCCTCAGCATCAGAGGTCGCGAATTTGCGAGGTTAATCTGGACCGTTCGTTGGGAGAGGACGCGTGTCACAAGATTACCCACATCGGGTACTCGGGCATCGGAGGTTGGAAGAGGAAGTCATTCAAATTCATGAGTAGCAAAGTGGCGAGAGGATAGGAGCCGTCCATCTGAGGAGGACAGGTGGCAGAGATCAAGAGATCTTGCGAACTCGGGAGTTCACAGGTTAAAAGCCCAAATATTGGTTGCTCAAAGTCCCGAGGCACGAGGACGCGAGGCGGAAAAGGAGCGAGAGGATAGGAGCCATCCATCTGAGGAGGACAGGTGGCAGAGATCGAGAGATCTCGTGAACTCGGGAGTTCGCAAGTTAAAATCCCAAATATTGGATGCTCAAAGTAACGAGGTGCGAGGACGCGAGGCGGCGAAGGAGCGAGAGGATCGTAGCCGTCCATCTGAGTAGGACAGGTGGCAAAGATCGAGAGATCTCGCGAACTCGGAGCTCGTAAGCGGAAGAGCCGAGGATTTGGTGTTAAAAGTCGCGAGGCGCGAGGTCACGAAGCGACAAAGTGGCGAGAGGATCAGGAGCCGTCCATCTGGAGAGGACGCGTGGTAGAGATCGAAGATGTCTCGTGAACTCGGGAGTTCGCAGAGTAAATGCCCAAGCATTGGGTATTACAAGTCGTGAGGACGCGAGGAGCGAGGAGGAGATAGCCGTTGGATCTAGATCACGGGAGGACCGTTGGATCTACACGTGGGATCGTGTCTCAAGACCTCACAAGAAAAGGTTCGATAATTTGGGTGCGGGGATCACGAGGTTGCGAGAAGGCAAGATCCCGACAGCTGGAAAGAAGTGTGGGCCATAGCAGAGTCGACGAGTGGAGTACAGGTGGCACAAAGGATTCGCGAGTTGCGAAGTACCGAGGAGTCGAGATTCGTGTGGACGCCGAGTCACGAAGTGCCAAGGAGCCGAGGTTCATGTGGACGCGTGGTAGAGCATAAGGTGGGACCGCGTGGCCGAAGGGTGGACACGTGTTTCCTGGAGAAAGGAGTCAATACTCCGTTGAATTCTCGCATCTCGGGGACTCGCGGAATAGGAGGGTAAAAGTTCGATGGTTCAACCGGCGAGGTCGCAAGATTGCGAGGTAAGGAAACGGTTGCGGGGGCAGTGGTCATATGGTGGGAGCTTAGCCAGGAGGGCTAGCGCGTAGGAGCCGAGCACTCATCGGAGATCGGGGATTCACGAGGACAGAGGTTTGTCACAACAGGATTTACGAAAAACCCTGATATTGAGATCGGGGATAATCACGGTTCTGCAAAGGCCGCGACAGGTGAAGGTAAGGCCCGTGGATCAGGCATTTGACAAGGATTCCAATTTGGAATCTAAAGAGTCGCTTCGGCTCAGAAGCATAAAGGGACTTGAACGATCCTGTGAGCGAGAGAGCGCGACGAGGGTACGGTCGTGCGTAGTACATACCTGCATCAGTCGGTGATCGCCTATAATAGATAAGTATTCCATAGACTCTATAGACTTGAATTTAAAATGTCTCATTGAATGCTTGTATTTTCTCTATACAGATACATCCTTGATGTATAGGGATTATGGTATATTATTGTATTTTTTTTGGATGTTAGATAATTGTGACTCTGACAGTCTAGCTGACCGAATATGTTGAGGTGGATTTTGACCATTGTTCCTTGTCAATGGTTTTCTTCTTACTTCTACCTAGAAAAGGAAAACTGTTAGTAATGGGGTTCTAAATGAATTTGGGATATAAGGCTTTGGCCTCTATACTGGTTAGAGAATTCCTCAAAGGGAGTGCTTAGGGATCAATCCCACAAGTAAAAGAGTTGGAATAGACTCTATAGACCATTTGGGTCCGGTCAATCCCTCAAATTTCCTTTCCCTATTTGAGAACTTGAGTTCTATGAATGGAAGGCGCTTCCTTCAAACTAGTCATTCAAGTAACCATGGGATCATTCCCACAACCTTAACCAAATTTCAACTAAGATCTAGGAGTGTAGCCTTTGGATCTTGACAATGTTCCATAGGAACAGGACCTTGGAACCCTTCGCCACACTAAAAAAGGAGCTAAGTTGTGAAAGACTCCAGGAGTCCGGTGCTTCAGGGTGAATGAGCATTACAACGTTCAAATGTGTCAAAGGTGACAAGTCAGACTGGTAACTTGACAGTTAACTGACAGTTGGCAGTTATTTACCTGTTATCATAGAATTCATCCCCTTGTTAAATCTAGATCCACTTTTCGAACATGAAGTAACGTAGATCATGGATCTAGGGATCCTTCGGGACCCTCCTTGACCTTTAGATCGAGCCTAGTGAAAGGATAGCGTAAATTACTCAGGCGAAGTCCTACTCCGGGAGGTTCAACATGTTGGTGAACGAGAATATCGCCAGAGTGTCAAAGGCCGGAGTGACATGGCATGCTTATGTCACCTGGGGTGACGTGGACCCATAGTAGGCATGCCATGTGTCACCTCAATTCTTGAGTTTCATAGACCTTATGTGTCAAATAGACCTTGACACGTGTCACCAGTTGATTGGGCCACATGTCACCCTTGTTGTCTGCCAAATGTCTTCCATTGGATTTACGTCATGGTCAGTTCAGTGTTGACCTACTTCGGGGGAAAAAGAGTGATAAACAGGTGGAATCCCCGAACACCGAAGTTGTGAAGCGATGAGGACTGTCGATCCAAAGAATCGTTGGGGTCTCTCTTGACTGTTTGATCTAGACTGTGGTCAGTCCGACGTTGACCACTCCGGGAGTAAAAAGGAAATTACACAGCCAAAACCCTGAACGCTAAAGTTGTGAAGCAATGGAGGCCATAGATCTAGGGATCTACATGGACCTATCTCGACCATGGGATAAAAGTATATTGGAGGTTTCTCATGAAAGTTCAGACTTTAGAGCTCCGAGCGATTTAGCAGGTAGGAGGGGCTAGAGGTTCCTGGAGGTTGTTAGTCTGGAGTGACATGGCACACTGACGTCGCCTAGGGTGACATGGACCCATGTTTGACATGCCATGTGTCATCCTGATTCATACTTTTTACAGAACTTATATTCTAATTGGAACGTGACACATGTCTCCCATTGATAGGGCCATGGTTCATCTATGTTCCTTGTCGTGTGTCACCCCCTGGTGCGTATTTAATTTACCTAATGACTAATGGGACCCCAGGAGTTCGGAACTCCGGGAGGCTTAGGGTGTTAGAACGTATGCTCCAATAGGACCGAAGGTCAGAGCCACGTGGTAGGATTCTAGGGTTTCAGGACTCCAAAGGATATGTGAGTAGAGAAAAGGGCGTTCAATGCCAGAGCACCAAAGCACCGAATGTCGAAATCCCCTAAGCCTATGCGTCGATCGAGGGAGAATCACAACCGCTGGATTTAATGGTGGATTGATCTCCACCATAGATGCATGAGTGCTTGGGAACTTCGGGACTTTGGGACTCCAGGAATGTTTCAGACATGGACAAGAAGGATGAAGGGTCGAAGGCCTGGTAATCATGAAGGCACAAGGAATATTCCCTGTGATCACCCCTCCAGTGGCCATGTCATTGCTAAAGGATGACATGGTCAATTTCATGCCAGGTGGAATGGTACGAATGAGGTGAACCCACGTGGATGCCACATCATGGTGGGATTGCCTTTGGACATCATAGTGGGATTGCCTTTGGACATTAAGGAGACATGATTCAATCTTAGTAGTAGTGGATACTTTGACAAAGAGTGTGCATTTTATTCCAATAAAGAATACATATCAAACACCAAAAATAGAAAGATTTTTTATGAATGAATAGTGCGACTACATGGAGTTTTAAAAAATATAATTTCGGATAGAGGTTCAATATTTATGGGAAGGTTTTGGACTAGTTTCTATGAAGCCTTTGGAATGCAATTAATTTTAGTATGACATATCAACTTGAAACATATGGACAAACAAAAAGAGTAAATCAAGTGTTAGAGGATATGTTGCATGTATGTAATGGACTGATATAATTATTGGGAAGAGTATTTACCTCTTGTAGAATTTGTTTATAAAAACAATTATTGGAGTTCAATTAAGATGACACCTTTCAATTTTTTTTATGGTAGGCCCTATAAAACTCCTCTTAGTTGGGATATACTTGAAGACAAAGTTCGTATTGGACCTGAAATGATTCAAGAAATGTAAGAGAAAATGAAAACAATTTGGGAAAGATTGAAAGAAGCTCAAAATAGTCAAAAAAATTGTGCGGAAGCACATAGAACAAATAGACGTTATAAAGAAGGAGACAGTGTATTTATGAGTTATATTGCAAAATAGTTCGATTAAATTTGGCAAGGGAGCCAAGTTGTTGCCGTGGCATGTGGGGCCATTTAAGATAAATCAAATATTAGGACTGATTTCTTATTGTCTTACATTACCATAATCTCTAGATTGCATGCCTGATGTTTTTCATGTGATTGCTTTTCATCATTATATTTCATAAGGTTCTCATGTTATTGATTAGAGTCATTTGCATATGTCAAATGAGGGGGCCTTAAGGCCGAATCGATCCACATACTAGACCAATGAACTTGATATCTTTGGAGTAATTTGGTTGACTAGGTAAACGTCTAATGGGATAATTATAGTCCCGGTTTGTCTACTTGGGAAGATACGACTGGGATGCATCAATAGTTACCTTATTTATTTTAGAACTTTGGGATGAAGTTTCCTGAAGAGGGGGTGTATGAAGTGACTTCTTTTTCTTGGAGTTTGTTTGACTGATATGATGTTATTATTTGAGGTTAATATTCATATTATTGATGTGTTAATATTTTTTCACCAATGATATCTAATTTATTTGTGAGGTTGAGGGAGTACTAAGTTTTCCATCATGGTTTTATTCTTGGTGGGGTTTATCTCTCTTAAATGGTATGCCCAACAAAAATAATAAGATTGAGTGCAATAAGTGTTGAAAAGTGATGTTTAACCTTGCTCATCAAACGCAAAATTCATAACAAAAAAAATGTTTTCCAACTTGTATGCCAATAATATGAAGTTGGTACATGCATAAAGTTTTGCATATCATTAACATAGAACTCCGTCTTGTACTCATTTCCCTTTTCCCTGAAAGTTGTAAAAAAAACAACAAACACTTCAAAGTACTTGCGATTGAGTGTTTATTATTGAGTTAACTTAGGAGATTCTTGAAATGTTAACAAAGTGAACATTTAGCATATGGTGACCTTCATGCAAAAATATACACTTCATTTTATTTTGCACTCTATGTTGTCACAATGCCAAATCATATGTGGTTGTATGTAAAGAGATTTCCCTAAGTAATTTATTTCTATGGTGTAACAAGGATGAAAGATAAACATTTGCTTGAACTCACCTCAATAAATATTCTTTGTGCTTAATAAATATTCTTAGTGCTTTAAGGATAAAAGATTATCAAGATTTTTTTAAGTAGAACTTGTAGAAAGGATCATAACTTATGTTATCATTTCTCTTGATAATTTTTTTATTCATAATTTATGGTATCATCTCTCTTGAAAAAATGTTTATCTTCTTTAAGGAGACAAACTTAGTGTTAAAGTATTTCTACATAGTAGTTTTGATCTCTTTAAAATTTCCTTTAACATTTTTTTCAATCTTTTTGTCTTTATAAAGATCAAGAAATTCTATAAAGCTAAAACATACTCATTTTATAGAGCCAAAACATGTCACATTAACCTATAGCATTATTTAAAGTAATCTCTTCAAATGGTTCTAGAAATCTATGTGGCATTGACCTAGACCATTATTTAAAACAACCTCTTCAAATGGTTCTAGAAATCTTGTTAGAAATAAATAAATGAGAAAATATCATTAATACTAAAAATATTCTAAGATCTCTATTATTTGATATGCTCTATTTATAATCCAATTCTATCAACATAACTTTTAGCTTTCCTAACTTTCAACATATCAACATAACTTTCAACTTTCATAATGATTATCAGTCTACTAATTGTAATTGAAATCTAATCATACTACCACATGACAATATTATTTATCAACTTAACTTTTAGCTTTCATAACTTTCAACATATCAACATAGCTTTCATAACTTTCAACATATCAACATAACTTTCAACTTTCATGGATGATTGTCAATCTACTAATTGTAATTGTAATTGAAATCATAATCATGTACTCCCATATGACAATATTATTTATCAACTTAACTTTTAGCTTTCATAACTTTCAACATATCAACATAACTTTCATAACTTTCAACATATCAACATAACTTTCAACTTTCATGGATGATTGTCAATCTACTAATTGTAATTGTAATTGAAATCATAATTATGTACTCTCACATGACAATATTATTTATCAACTTAACTTTTAGCTTTCACAACTTTCAACATATTAACATAACTTTCATGAATGATTGTCAATCTACTAATTGTAATTGAAATCATAATCATATACTCCCACATGACAATATTATTTTTTTGTATTGTAAATTTTCTTGTCAACCTTTGGCTTTCAATCTTTATACCATCAATCTTATTAAATTCTACTCTTAATTCTTCAAGTGTCTTAAATTCTACTCTTAATTCTTCCAATGTCTTAATCAACCATTTAGATTTTTTTAGTATTCACTTATCTCTTTGCACTTTAGGTTTGTTCTTGAATTCTAACCTGCTCCATATAATCTAATTTCATACTCTTCACTCTCTTTTGAGGTCAGTGAAGGTTGTGCTTCCCTAGTCAAAGATGACCCTACACTTCTTAAATGACTTATTCTCCTTGCAACTTTGAATAAGCCTACACTTCTTAAACTTTGAATAACCCTACACTTCTTAAATGACTTATTCTCCCTGCAACTTTGAATAAAACTTGTTGGAAATTAAGATGCAAATCAACCAAAATCTTACTACTATGATTGTTTGGAGTTATATACATTGGTATGAGTAGGCTGACATAGTTCAAGCAAGATATTAATATGGTGTTTTCAATCTAATTCACTAAATAGTCATGAGTAATGTCAAGCTTATGTTATAATGTCAGAAATAAATTCATATAATATATACACAGTATGATCCACCAAGACCGACTTCCCTTCCTTGACATACCAAGTAACGCATCCAGAGTCTTCCGTTTACATTTGAACGCACTCGCGGCGGCGGCTGTAGACAAATAATTTTTGGCGTCAAGTGAAGGCATACCTATCCAGCGTGCACGCAGATCTTTAACTCGATTATGCATTCGGCATTTTTGACGGGCGGTCGTCCACATTATTGTAGGGCGCATCTTGAATAAGAGGGCCGTCTGTTGCCATCAACCAGAAAGTCATAAAGTAATTGTTGACAGAGCTTCGGTTGTCGCGTTTACCCCCTTAATCCCGTGGCGGTGAAGAAAACCCCATATCCATGTTCATCCAAATTCCGCCATTAAAACTGGTCGAATGCAGATACTAAATCAGGAGTCGGTTCTCGATATTCGAGTCAACAATCGAAATTCAAATCATCAGTCTGAGATCACAAGATCGATCCGTGTAATTCAAGTCCTCAGTCTGAGATCACAAGATCAAGCCGTTTATATTATTTCCAGTATGAGGAATTCAGCTCAGGGTAAAGAATCGGTTGGGATGCTTCCATGGCGCAGCCTCATTCTGATAGCCTTGACCTCCCTCATCATACCACTTTTTTCTGCACAGGAACACCAACATACCAGTTTCGTGTTCAACGGATTCAATGGATCCAATTTGATCTTGGAGGCCGGTGCTTCGCTTATCCGTTCTGAATCCGTGCTCGACATCACAAATCACTCTCATTTCATACTCGGCCGCGCGCTGTATTCAATTCCCGTGCAGATGAAAAGCAACAACACGCTTTCCTCCTTCAGCACTACCTTCGTTTTCAGCATGGTGCCTGCTCCCTCGGACGCAGGTGGGCACGGAATAGCTTTCATTGTCACGCCCTACACATCTCCCCACGGTGCTCTGTCGGCCGAGTATCTGGGCTTACTTAACTTTACCAGCAACGGGCAGCCATACAATCACTTGTTCGCCGTGGAGTTCGATACAAGCAAGAATGTGGAATTCGATGACCCCGATGACAATCACGTGGGCGTGGACATCAACAACCTCTTCTCTGCGAAGACCGAGCCTGCCGGGTATTGGGTTGGGAAGGACTTCCATGGACTCAGCCTTAAGAGCGGACGGAACATACAGGCCTGGATCGATTACGATCATCTTCAAAGCCAGCTGAACGTTACCATTACGGTAGCCGGCTTGCCGAGACCGCAGAGGCCGCTCATATCTCTGAAAATCGATCTGCAGAGCGTTCTGCAAGAAAAGATGTTCGTCGGCTTTGCAGCGGCTACCGGAAATTTCGTCGAAGACCATTACATTCTGGCGTGGAGCTTCACCACGGACGGTACGGCACCCGCCCTCGATATCTCCGGTCTCCCTTCGTTTGCTATCGTGTATTCCAAACCCCCAAGCAAGGGATTCATAGCCGGCGTTACAGTCGCTGCTCTGGTTCTCTTATCTCTGGCGGTTGTGGCCGTGATTTTGAATAGAGCCAAGGACAGAGAAACGATCGAAGAATGGGAGGAGGAGTTCTGGCCCCACAGATTCGTTTACAAGGATCTCAGAATCGCCACGAACGGGTTCCGGGAGGACAACATTTTGGGGCACGGGGGTTTTGGCAAGGTTTACAGGGGCGTTCTACCAGGCAGCGGCCAGGAAGTCGCAGTGAAATGCATAACGAAGGAGTTCACAGAGGGAATGAAGGGATTCGTGGCGGAGATCTCGAGCATGGGGCGCCTGCAGCACCGGAACCTGGTTCAGCTCCGTGGGTGGTGCAGGAGGCAAAAACAGCTATTCATCGTTTACGACTACATGCCCAATCGCAGCCTGGATAAATTCATCTTCGGGAACCCGACCAC
>SNQJ01S0022077.1:112352-122630 GCA_010110895.2 Picea sitchensis | reverse complement strand
TGATGAGTAGTTGACACATGATTGGTACATACTTGGTACATGGTTGGAGGCACTTGTTTATGGTACAAGTTGATTACAAGTTGTTTGGTATAGGTTGGTGCATGGTTGATGCACTTGTTTATGGTACATGTTGATTACAGGTTGTTTGGTACATGTTGGTGCATGGTTGATGCACTTGTTTATGGTACAGGTTGATTACAGGTTGAGGTACATGTTGATGCATGGTTGATGCATTGTTCAGATTTATTGGTACATGTTTACAGTGGTATGTTTCACAGTGATAGTGTGACAGTGGTTCCATCATTCTACTTCTACTTCAGGGTGGCAGGACAGGGCAAGGACAGGTGGTTGTAGCCACCTTTCGGTTGTAGCCGGAGAACATAGGGGGTTGTAGCATCCTTTTGGTTGAATCTACAGAATTGGGGAGTTGGAGCTTCCCTCAGGTTATAGCCTGAGAAACTAGGGGTTGGAGCCTCCTTCTAGTTGCAGCTGGAAAACAAAGGAAGTTGGCGCTTTCAATGAATGTAATTCTTCAAGACATATAAGAAAAAGCATTATGTGGTTTTATCCCGATTTGGGTTTCCATGTAAAACATTGTTGTACTGTGTATGTGTATGATTGTTCATTTGTTCATTGCTTATTTACTCTGTAGTTATTGGATGATAATGCTACATTGATATAACACTTGGATTATATGGTTAAAAATGATTAAATTGCTCTATTACTAATTCAACCCCCTCTTAGTAATCCAACAGGAATGCCCTGTTATTCATAATATACTAAACTATAAATGATAAAGACATAGTCTATAGACACATCACTCCCCAAAATAATAGTGTGATAAGCCAAATATTTCATCGACGTGATCACTTTGGTAGACTCGTCACTCTCCAAGAGAAGAGTGGGATCGACCGAAGATTGCATCGACATGATCACTTCCTCAAACACTGGTTGAATATACTATGATACAACATGGTCAAGAGACGCATGAACCTACAAAAAAGAGTGAGATAGATTGAATATTTCATCATCATTGTTATCACAAGATTTTTACTTGTTCAAAGCCCTCCACAAGATCCCCAAATCTTGCATAACTATGGAAGAAACTACCATTGTCACCTAAGTAGAATATTCTTTCATTTTAGTGATGGAAGAGGTACACCAAAAAGTCGTCTTCCTTGGTGAACTCATGGCATACAATAACAAGAAATATCCAAGCCTACTTCCCCCTATCTTGATCACTTGTTAGTTGGTCTAGTTCTAGGAAGGAGAAGATAAGTTGCAAGGAAATTTTTGTACCTTCCCATAATAAGAAACATTGTTATAGCAAGATTTTGCCTCACTCCATGCAACCTTCTTAGAAGGCCTTTTCCATTTCCCTATGAAAACTTGAAGTCCCCTTTTGCACTTCCTAGAGCTAAAACATCATATTTTTCTACATATACACACCATAACAATTATACATCATGCGTATACGCATGTTGCACCAGTACAGCCCACGTACATCGGGTTTGGTGCTCAAAATTAAAAATTGTGTCGGGTTTCCATGTCCTGTCACGAGATCCATGATCCTTGACCTTCCATATACTAGAAACATTCCGAATCGACCCTTCAGTTCCATTTGAAAGCTATAAAATGGGCCATATCCAAACCGTGGAAGAGGAGAGAATTCAAGTTTTGAGAGAAAATCTACTATGGAGAAATTTTCACTTCACATTGAGTCTACATCCCTTTGTCCTTTAAAGTTCGAGCACATTGATCAACCCCCAAGCTCTTACCTCTTTGAAGGATAAAACCATTGTCTCTCTTATATCACCTTGCCTTTGGTGGAGGATTTAACTAGTGTAGGTCCAACTGGAAGGGATTTAGTTTCTCGGTTCCGAGACGTGCCGACACAGAAATGTTTCACTTGTATACTTTTGTTGATCATATTTTAATAGAAATACTCTTTTCTCTTCCAATTGATATCTTGCAAATATTTGAATTATTATTCCATGGGAGTATTTGTTATGAATGTTAATGGATTCTTCTATTGTATGTGTTAAATTTATATATTATCACCATATGATTGTGTATCGTGGTTGTTGAATACAAGTTGCAGGTATAAAGATTTGATTTGAAAGCTCAATGGTGGTATTCATCAAATGTATGAATGAGGTAGGCTCTTTATCTTGTATTGTTGGCATTTACATTTATATAGCATACTTGGGATTAGAGTTATTTATGCAGTTATTCTGTCTATTGTGGTTTACTCCATGCCATAGAGTGATTTTCCTCATAAAATAATTGGCGACCATACTCAGGATTGAATCTTCTATTTAGGGGTTTGTATTGTTTTTCTCCTTCGATTTCTCTTTGGTAGCCTGATTTTTCTTGTTGTCGGATATCTTGATAGCCTATTTTTACTTTGTATCTAAGTTTCTTGGCCTTATCCTTACCCTGGAAATGTTTTAATACATATACCTGGGTTTTCCCTTGACAGAGATATACATATGCAAGCTGTCATTCTATAGGCATGTACATACATGAGTCTTCCTTAAACAATCGTGTACATCAACGTTTTTAGCTTACTTGTTGCGTTTGGTGTTTTCTGGGTGCATTCTGATGGTTATTGAGTCTTCTTAGGTCTCTGTCATAACTGTTGAGTGCTTGCAGAGTGACAGGAAACCTTTTTATGGTTGAATTTTTGGGCGGTTTTTCTTTCTCATAATATTTTTCATTGGTTGTTCTTTAATCTTGGTCTGAGTGAGTGCTTCTTGGTATCATGCTTGGCTTGTCTCTTTTTCTTGCAGTAGGGTCTATATATCAAGATGTTATTCAGTTCTTGCATTTTCATTCCTTTATATTGAAAATACAAAAATATACATTTTGCATTTTGGAATTTTCTCTTTTGGTTGTTTAGTATTGATCTTGATACATAGATGGAAATATTGCATCTTATTTGAAATTGCAGAGTTGAATTGAACGTTGCATTTTGAAAAGCTTATCATCTTTTGAGAATTGAATATTATGACTTAACTTTATCTTCATATTCATTTTCTTAATTTGCTAAGTCATAACATCATTAGTTTCACAACCACATATTTTGAGTAAAAAAAACCATTAAAAGTAACGCTGATAAATTTAAAATTGGTTAGAAATGATTTTATTTTTCAGAAGTAAAGAAACAAGCTTAGGATATAGGGCCTTGGAATAGAATTTTGTGAGTAAACTTCTCCAAGGATATTAAACTCAACATATGTTTTTGACTAAGGGAGTGGTGAAATCCATTGTGTAATTAGTGACATCAGGACGCTCCACTCACACCGAAGTTAAGCACAAGGTTGCACGAAGTTGGTTGCAGATATAGCCCTCTAATACCTTCTTAGAATAATAGATATTTTTGTCGATCTATTCATATATGGGGGTCTTGCTAGTACCTTTACCTCTGTGAGAGGTGGTGCTTTCAATATTTTGGGATTTGTTACCCTGCCCATATGGTGGACCTGAATTATGACTATTCTCCTATGCATTGGTTGTATCATGGTGGATTTAGCTGTTTGACATAGGTAGCCACACAGGTTACTAGTAGGGGTTATTCTATAGGTACCCTAAGTTAGATAAGGGTTAGACAACACAAAAACATTATGGAGGATTACCTCTTCGGAGAGATCTGACCGACTACGTTGTTAATCCCATGAGGGCCATTATAATTGATTTTGATACCTCCAATTTTCTGAAGGGAGTCTTAGGCCCCTCTTGGGCAAGGCATACCTACTCTAGTGAGGGAGGCCCCTTTTCAGCCACTATCTCTTGTTTGTGTGCATTTGGCAATTTTATCTATTTTGGTGTGCTCTTTGATTATTAGTTGGCCTTAGGATTTGTTTTTATATCTCAAGTATTGAGTCATCATGGAGCCAGACCAACTTCCTCGTAGGTATCAACGTTTATTGAAGTTACCACCACATATTTATTATTTTCCTTCTAAAATGCATAAAGTTATCAAACGTGGTACACACACTGCCACCTACCAGACTTGTGATCATACAAGTATGAGTACTGACTCAAGTCAGAAAGAAACAAGGATTTCTTCGACTCCTATACCTACTGTAGTTAATGGAACTCATTTGACACCTTCAACCACTATGGTTGTAGCATTGGAGGTTCCCATCATCACTCCTATCCAACCTAGAGTCGCTACTCAACCTATAGTGACGAACCCTTTTGGGGCTATTTTTGGTACACCTAGGTACAATACTCAATCTATTCCTACGATATATAACCCTTTCTCTTTTGGTATGTTGAATATGACATTGAAACTTTCATCTTCCATTCCAACGAATAATACAAATCCTAGTATTGGACCTAGGGGCATGGATCCTCTGCATATTCCACTCTCATTTGGTGGATCTCATATTCTCCAAATGACTACTATGGTTGGAAGCCAACCTCCTTTTCATCTTGGGTCTAATCCTAGTCTTAGTATTCCTAGATGGAGTAATCAACTGGGTGGAAACGTTGTTGCCCATGTTCTGTCATTTCCACCTTCCTCCTCCACACCGATTCCAACCAATACATTTGGTATGACCAATCCACCTTTATCCTCCATATTTTCACCCACGGGAGGTCAGTTTCATACTATGGGAAACCCCCAGCTTGGAGCCACTTCGGCTAAGGGAAATATTTATAATCCTCATTATAACATTCCTACAGGGATGGTGCCCACCCAACATATTATGAATTAGTTTAGAGGAGGACATTACCATACCGGACATGGCCATGGTGCATACCAAAACCCTAGATGGTTTGTAGTTCCCCAACATCAATATTTCTTGGGAGCATGGGATCATATGCTGCAACCCCGGCTCCCTTTTTTGGCCATGCTTAATTTTCCATAATTTTCAAGATTAATGAATGACTCAGTGTGTCATGATCTATCATGGCCCCCCATCCACACCAAGCTTCCTTCGGATATTTTGAAATTCAAGGTAAACACTGGTGAGGATCTTGGTGATCACATCACTAATTTTCATCTTTGGTGCTCTTCCAATTCCCTTAATGATGATTATATTTGTTGTATATTGTTTCAATGCACCCTTACGGGGGTTGCAGTGAAATGTTACATTGAGCTACCATGGGGAACATATAGGAATTTTGATCAGATGGTTTTAGTCTTTCTCAACCACTAATTCCAATTTTCAGTTTGTTATGATGTTGGAATAGAACTTCTATCGGCCCTCCTCTAGGACAAAGCCACCCATATCACAGATCATATCCAAGAGTTGCGTAGATAGAAGAGGTTGATCAAAGCATACATTCCTCTAGAGGTCCTGTTGGAAGGGTTTCTTAAGTATTTACTGCCTTATATTTCGAAGGATGTTTCTACATCTGGGGTAACATCTCAATAGGAAGTTATTTTCAAATCCCAACAATTAGATCACATATATGCTCAATCTGGGATGTTATAAAGAATTTTTCCTGATGCACCGAGGTCAAACTACGACCCTAGAAAAAATATCGAGCCTCATGTCGATGACATTATAGGTTCCGGAAATGTTAAGTCTACAGACCTGGTGATTAACTAGTTAAAAGAGTTGTCTCTAAACTAGTTTGTAGGAAGACAAGCTTCGTTTGTTTCCTTCACTCCACTCAATCAACGGATGCACATTTTGTACATTCATTGACCAACCTGAATGGTAACTAGCAACCATGAGGGAATAGAAGGAAAGGATGGGGTAATAATTGTAAGGGTGGGAGGAATAATAATAATAAACCGAAGGACAATGCTAACAATGATAGATCGAACAATAATCCTGTTGAGGGAAAGAAAGAAAAGAGAAAGATGAAGTTTCCTTGTAAACTTTGTACTGATGATCACCTTGCCCACTTATGCCCCAAACTCAAGGAAGTTGCAAGGCTCTTATCTCAACCTCTCTTTGTGCTGACTAATCTATTTTTGCAAAATACACACATGGGCGCGATCTCCTCCAATGTCGAAGGTGACCGTCTATGTGTAAATATGGTCAAGCAAAAGATTAATGTAGCCACTCGATCTCGCGATTACAGGTCTTCACAGAATATTACATGTCTAGATTCCCCCCCTCCTCTAGAAACACCTTTGTAGATCGAAAAGCCATATCCTCCACCTTGTATTCTGAAAGGAGTACTAAAACGCTCTACCCACAAGCCTAATGCTACAACTACACAAAAATACTCGATTGTCAAAGATCTGGCTCAAACCCCTTGTGCGATGTCGACTTTGGAGGTGCTCCAGATGTGTCCTTCATAGAGGAAATCCTTGCCATATGATTTAGGATCTCAAGACCCATGTGGCTCAAAGGTTATCAAGTTTGACGTCATATATGTTAAGCCTTACTTTCTTTACCATGTGGCCTTTCAAATCCATGTGGATTACTCAAAGTATACCATCAAGTGTATTGTTATTGATGAAGGTGTTGCGACATGCGTGATGTCCCTAACCTGTTGGAAAGACACTGGCTTTCCAACCCTCTCTCAATATCTAACTATGTTGATCGCATTTGATGGTCATTATTTCCATCCCCACAGAATTATTCCCACCTTTCCAGTCCAGTTAGGTGGAAATATGGTGGAGGTGGATGTTGAGGTGGTTGATATGCCCCTTGACTATAACTTATTTCTAGGGAGTAATTGGACTTATGCCATGACTACAGTCATGTCACATTTTTTCCGTACTTTATTCTTTCCTCACGAAGGGAAAATTGTGATGATTGATCAATTATCTTTTGCGCATGCTAGTCCCAATGCATCAGTTGGACCTTTGATTCCTTTGATCGATAATTCTCAGTTGACAACTGAGGATATTGGTGTCAAAATGGATTCCTCCCTCATGGCTACCTTTGATTTCATGGAACCAATTCATCATATTTCTTCCCTGTCCATTAGGTCTTCTTCATCAATAGGGTTTGTTCCTTTCCGCACTTCATATTTCAAGGATCCTTGGACCCTACCTTCCCCGACCATGTCTTGTGAAGGTCATTCACATATTGGAATGGAAATGCCACTATCAGTAATAGAGATAACATATCAGGATTTTATTGACTCTATTGTTGGCCTAGATCCTGTCTCCTGGTAGATGGATTGTTGGGTATGTGTTATATTTAGGTGGTTTTTAGGCACATGGTTTTTTGCTGATGTTTTTCTATTTCTGGTTAAGGAATTAACGTTTTTGACTAATCCAGGTCATTGGGTTAGGGTTTTGGATACCGTTGGCTCCTATATGTATATTATATTTTAAACAATGTATCACTATGAATGAATATAGAATATGTTGGTTTTCCCAGTTTGGGTTTCCAGGGGAAAAATCTCTGTGGAATGTTTGTATTTTCCATTGTATCTTTTCTCTTCTTTTACTGAAAATTTGTTTGCAGTAAATATTGTACAAAGTTAAAATCTATACAGACGAGAATGATCCCTTTTCTCAAGCCTATATGGGCCACTTAATTGTCTTTCTCACATGATTTCCTCGATGAATGGTCCTGACCATGGGATGATATGCATCATCTCTTTTACTTCCTCCCAGAGCTTGTTAGGATCGAGCATGACAATTTTAGATCTACCTTGAGGGAGATAGTCAGTCACACCATGGTTCCACTAGATACACATGGCATTGATGCCGGAGGAAACATGGTGATTATTTCTCCTACTATCACGATCGATATCTCTCACATTCCTAGTAAAATTTAAAAAGTATATATCGGTGCAGATTGTTCGCTTGAACAAATTCATATCTACAGCAATCTCTTCAAAGAATTTCATGATTTATTCTCTTGCTCATATGAAGAGATGCCAATAATAAACCCTTGCATTGTCGAACATGAGATCAAAACCTACCCGGATGCTAAACTTGTTTGACAATGACTTAGAGTTTTTAATCCTAGGAAGGCACCTGCTATTAAGGTAGAGGTGGAAAAATTAATTAATGCTAGTTTTATCTACTCAGTTCCCTTGAATGAATGGCTATCCAACCCCGTTCATGTGAATAAGAAACAAGGATCCATCCATGTGTGTGTGGAGTTTCGAGACTTGAATAAGGTTTGTCCTAAAGAAAACTTCCTGATACCTTTCATTGATCAGATTCTCGATGAGTGTGTGGGAAGTGAGGTTTTTTCTTTTATGGACGGATTTTCAGGATACAATCAAATTCAAATCAAACATGAGGATCAACATAAGATGACATTATTTTTCCTTGGGGTACTTTTTCATACTGGAAAATTCCTTTCAACCTTAAAAATGTTGGAGCAACCTTCCAACGAGCCATGACCTTCTCTTTTCACGATCTCAAGAATATTGTCGAAGCTTACCTAGATGACATCGTTGCTCACTCTCGCAAGAGAGTAGATGACTCTACCCACCTTCGACTATTTTTTGAGAGATGTCTTTATTATCACATTCGTTTAAACCTCACAAGTGCATATTCTATGTTAGGTCAGGTCGTCTTTTAGGATTCTTAGTTTCTGAGAGTGGGATCATGGTGGATACTATGAAGATTGATGCAATACTTTGATTTCCTCCCCCACGAAACATTCGCCAACTTCAAGGTTTACAGAGGAAATCTAACTTCTTACATCGATTTATAGTAAACTACACCAATATTACTAAGGGTTTCATGTGTCTCTTGAAGAAGGACACTCTGTTTATATGGGATGAGCGATCCCATGAATCCTTCGATTCCCTTAAGAAATCCTTGGTATCGACACCTCTACTGAAGCCTCCCAACTACAGTAGAGATTATTTTCTTTATATCTCTGCATCCGAAGGGAGGATTTGTATGGTTATATTTTATTAGGATGATGAGCTCCACAAGCATGTTGTATACTACCTTAGTTGAAACTTAGTCGGACCTGAACTTAAGTACTCTCATGTTGAGAAGCTAGCCTTGGATGCCATACACATGGTTCAATGATTGTGACATTATATATTGCTTTGCAAGACTATCGTAGTTGTTGATGTCAATTCATTTCAATACGTCCTTACTAGGCATATCATAGGGGGAAAATACAATAAGTGGATTGTAATTTTAAAAGACTTTGAGCTTGATTTTGCTTCGACAAAATATAAGAAATCGCTAGTTTTTTCCGAGTTAATATCAAACTTCCCTCGACTAGATGAAAAATTTATTCATAACGATTCATTCACGGATGAACATATTTTCCTTATCTCGTCTTCAGACCCCTGGTATGTAGACATTTTGATATATCTTCAAACATTGAAGTTCTCTCAGCATCTTTCGAGAGACGATTGACAACGTATACTGTATCAAGATAAAAATTACTTTATCATCAACGACACTTTGTATCGTCGAGGTGTAGATAATATCTCATGTATTTTGTTGACTCACAAGGAAGTTGAGTCTATTCTTAATCACTATCACAGTGGGGCTTGTGGTGGTCATCTATTTGGGATTGCGACAACCCAAAACATTATGCGATCTAGTTATTTTTGGCCGTATATTTTTAAAGATTGTGTCAAAGCAGTCAAGAAGTGTCACCCTTGCCAGGTGTTCACATGGAAAATTCACTCGCATCCATCCCCTCTTCACCCAGTCATCACTGTCGGTACCTTCACCAAGTGGGGGGTGAATTTTGTAGACTACAACCCAACTTCGGCTAGGGGGAATTATCATATTATCGTGCTCGTAGAGTACTTTACTAAATGGTCAAAGGAAGTGCCTATGATTAAATCTGATGGTAAGACTACATAATTTTTCTTGTTCACTCAAATTATAGCCCGGTTCAGAATCCTAAGGGAGATTGTGACTGATCATGGAAGTCACTTTCAGAATGAAATGATGAAGGAATTAGCATCAAAACTAGGGTTTAAGCATGGTCATTCTTCCCCTTACTACCCCTATCAAATGGATAGGTAGAGGCTGTGAACAAATCTCTCAAGACCATTTTTCAAAAAACTGTCAGCCAGAGAAAATTTGACTAGCATCTAATGCTTTATCCCATGCTTTGGGAATACTGAACCTCGATTAAGACTTCCACTGGTTTTTCTCCTTTTCAATTAGTACATGGTGTGGATTTGATCCATCCTATTGAATTATAAATCCCTTCCCTTATACTGGCATTTAAGCTCCTACCTGACACTTTCGATCTCGACGAATGCCTCGTACACCTAGAGATCCTAGATGAGCAACGTCGAGATGCCTCTATGACTATCGAAGTGAATAAACAACGTGTCAAGGTCTAGTATGATAAGTATGTCTATCCTCAGTAGTACAATGATGGTGACTTGGTCCTCTTTTATTACCAAACC
>SNQJ01S0022077.1:95340-112272 GCA_010110895.2 Picea sitchensis | reverse complement strand
GATGTGTCTTAGAAAAAGGAGCCTATGAATTGGAGGATTATGAATGGAATATGCCGGCTGAGCCCATAAATGGGCTCTACTTGAAAATATATTACACTTGAGTCCCAAGCTTCGACGTAACTCTTTGTATACTAGTCTATCTTAGTGTATATATATATTTTCCTTTGTTTAATCGACTTGCTTATTGAGTTTTCCCTTGGTTGAAAGATGTCAATGGAGTTGTTAGTTTACCTAGGATTCACAGACGGTTCCATTCGTCGTACATGCAACTTGGCTTCCACCACTTGGGTCATTTACTCACCTGAGGCTCAACTGTCGTCTTCAGGTGGCATTTCTCTAAGGCCATCAACGAATAATGTGGTTGAATAGAGTTCCTTTATAGAGATTTTACACGATGCCATTTCACATGGTGTTTGTTCTTTAGAAGTTCACCTTGAATCCAAGTTAGTATTATGTCATTTGAACAATAGTTACCGTGTGAGAGACCCTACTCTACTCCGACGATTCCTACGGGTAGGAATTTTGGAATGAAACTTGGATTTTATTACTTATAATCACATACCTAGAAGTTCTAATTATGTATCCAATGCATGTGCTAATTATGTTTTAGATTGACATTTGTCACATAACTAAAGTAAAGAAAACACATTCATCAATGTACACATTGTAACATAAGTAAAGCCGAAGAACAATGTTTTTTATATTTCATCTCTTCAAAAATATGGTGTCATAGTACAAAATGGGGTTCACACCCTCAAAATACATATATGGTCGATACATATAATGACCATGGCATATATGCCTGGGGCACTAGATGTGTGTCATGATAGCATACTATGGTGTTTGCAAGACACCATAAGTGTCACACCCATGCACGGGGGACACCCACTACTTGCTGCTTCATAGCCTCTAGAAGATCCTCTACCTGAACGAAAGGAATCCTATGCGTCAAACGAGACAGGTTCTCCTGCACATTTTGTAACACTCTATTTGAATATCCTCCCACTGGCTTGTTTCCTCAGTGCCTTCGCCGATGTTGTGGGAGTCCATCTGGTCGTCGCAGACCCATTTTTGCATAACAAATTAATTGTCAATATTGGACACCATCCAAAAATATTTGTGTTTTTTATTCTTTTTGAAAAACACAAAAAAATGAAATATAAAAAAAAATTCATACCTATATCACCGTAGGCAACATCTAGTTGCAATGGAATATATGTATCTCCTCTATAGTCGATCCCAACATAAGGGTATTCATATATGGCTATCACATGTCGACTCCACCAGAAGAATAACTCATCGTTGTAGGGGGTTGGTACCCTACCACCTCCTAAGCTCCACATCACCTTGGTCTATCGTGACATGGCTGGATCGTGTAGTCCACGTGGAATGGTGTCCACTCTAGGGATCAAACTTGGAACCCTCTCAAAGAAAAAACTACGTAATATAGATGCAAACTCAAAGTTCCTTTTCCTCCCCTATTTTCAATCTGTCAACTAGCTCTTCATGTTAGCCAACAATGAGGTACATCGGTCGTAAATTGTGGGTCTCAATAACTCCACTATGTAGAACTTGGTGGCCTTGATGCCTGATGAAACAAGGCTGACCCCATGATCCATGTAAGTACAAGGATGATGATATTTAGACTTAGGTTCTCGACCGCCTTAATGGGGAGTTGACTCCCTTCTTTCTCTATGACTGCAACACAGTGGGTGGAAATGTATTCCTCTATGTTCATACCAGCCCCAGCTCCCCAGGATTTGAGATTCACCACCTCACCCCAACGAGATAATCTTGTAACAAAATAGATGTCCTCGACTTCAATTCTTAATGGTTTCCCATTAATATTGAAGGCCTATGTATCCGAATCCCAGAAGTTTACTAGCATTTGAAGCAATCTCACTTGAGCCCTCATTCCTTTGAGAGCCCAAAATTTGTAAAGCACACATATTTGTAGAGTTTTTTGGGCCCCTTCATCTCTTTCCACTGTTGCACCCACTTCCTCATGCTCTCTCTCTCTCTCCATTCAAGTACCATCCTACAAAACGAAAGCCCTTTTTTGGGTCAAACTCTTTAAAAAACTTGTTTCCAGACTTGTAATTGAGTTGTGATGTTAACAATCACATGTAGGGCCAAATATATGTAGGAAGGATTTTATTTGCCCGTGTACTCTCCATATACATAACCTGATGAACTACAACCCACGTACACCCTAATTCATAATTTTCTCCCTTTAAAACTCAAAAAATGGGGCCTAATTTGAAAATGTAAACCACTAGAAATGAATAGGAGAGAAAGAGTACTTACATGGTCCAGACGATTGTCAATTTTGTGGCTCATATCTCCCACAATAGACACTCGAATATCATGGGTAAATTGTTCCAAAATGCACTATGTGGGTAAAAAAGTCAATTGGTATGCTAAAAGTGGTTATTTTTACTATTTGTAGAAACATTTTACCCACTTTACATAGTTTTTGCTAATTTTTTGACCTAATGGACTATTAATACAATGGAAGGAGTTGGTTTTGTATAGGGCATTTTGCGGTTTCTATCATCATATTGCCCGTTTGTGACTTCGACATGTATTTTCTTTGACCATCATATAGGATAGGTTGCCACTCCATATTGCATTATCCTATGATTGCGATATGTATTCCTTAGGTGCGAACCCATTTACTAACGACACAGAACCTTCCTACTTATATTAGAGGTGTCGTTACTGAATGGTAGAGGCTTACCAAACATGGGTGCCCTAGTTAGAACCTATGTGCCATATGGTGCCCATCCATATATTATTCCATAGGACCGATATTCCCTTATAGTTCCAATATGACTTTGCGTTCGAACCTCATATTCTCACTGATAAGCATTAAACCTATACCTATGGGACTTCCACCAAGTCTTAGTTAAGCTCTTTTCTGACTATTAAAAAGATAAAATATTACCGAGTGAACTTGTCTCTTTCACACTTGTTACATGGATTTTAAAGGATGTCTATTTGATGTAAGTTTAGCCCTTTTTTGGACCAAGTAGACTAATTTTGAAAAACAAATACTCTAGTCACTAGTGACTATAAGAGTTCTCCTGGGTATTGTTTTATAATTTTTCGGTCCTAGGGGACTAAATTTACTAAAAAGGACATTATTTGGAGTTAAGTTGTAATTGCATTCCATTATCTTTCTTGTAGTATTGATCCTATTGTCGGTTCATGCTTTCTCATCATAATCCTATTACCTTAGCAATTTGCATCACTAGCCAAGTAGAGCCTTGTTTATATCCTTTGCAGCTTGACACCTTGTACCCTAAGAGTAAATGTTTCCCTGAGTTTCCACATCATGCATGCACCTCCTTGCATTGAGCATAGGTATGTTCCACCATTGGATCTAGTTTCTTACTCATGACACGCGTTTCCTCCATTCTACCATAACATTCATTTTGTTATGAAAAAAAACAAAGACAGATGAGAAAAAAATATTATCTCATATTGACAGCAGTCGTGTCGCCTTTGAACACAAAAAAAACTTTTGAGTCCACTTTTCATCCAAATTTTGGGTTTAGTATAACCTTAGGAAGCTAAGCTCGTTACTTAGAGTTTACTCCTTTGACTGGTTACTCTTCTAGTCTCTATGGAGAGGTTGATTGGTGCCTCCTGCATCACAAAGTTTCATTATCAAGTCTATGCTACCAGAGTCCTCCATATGTCCCATGCTCTTGTTTAAAGGATGTCTATAATCTTGTTTTGACCATTTATTATAACTCTTGACTTTTCATGTCAACCATACCCTCAGTGTGTCTCTGAGTTACATGAAGTTGTAGTCCTATCGTGCACCCTAGTCATACTTTCATTATGGGTACGCAACCTTGAACCCAATAGTCGAAATCTCCTCATTGATTGTTGATTGGGGGGTTTCCCTTGTGTTCGATGATAAGAAAGATTTTCACACATTAGGATTTATGCATTGTCTTGGATGCCATTATCCTTATTGGTGGTTTCCTCACCTTTTTCAACAGTTTTCCTTATTGGCTTCTATTCAGAGGGTATTTTTCATGTACTACTTGAATTTGGTACATGTGAAAGACGCATGGGGTCATTGGTTCATGAAAACCCTCTTCATTCGAGTTCCTCCAAATCATAACTATATTTCTTTGTACCTCGTGCTAACTAATGAGATATGCCTTAATGCTCTCCTTTTAGCGGGTCTCCTTCCATCGTCTTCAACTCATCCATTCTGGAAACGAGGCCTAGATTCCTATGAGTACCTAGAGGCTTGTAGTCATCAGTGGCAGATTCTCTCACCATCGACATTTGGGAATTCAATGTGTCCTGATCGATGGATTCTTCAAGTGTTCAACCTCAACAATTTTATTCACACTTGTAAGAATGTACTCAGTGCCTTGATACCTGCTTTCATTATCAGTATTTTTTCTGGCATTTGTTAATGATATACCTTAATGATCGGTAATCAAATGAAGTCTCATTGTGTTCGACCTCAACTCCTCTATTCACATGATGTAGACTTGCACCTTTGGAGGATCATGTAGAAGACTTGCAGACATCAGTTTATAGTTGCAGCTTTCCTGAGTTGTTTCTATCATTGATTGGACCAGTACCTATATGACTTCAATGATCATGGGAGATCAGATTGTACTCCATTGTATACATATATCTTTAGATTGATTTTGAGACTATTTTTCACTGGGCCTTGTTCGTGACTATGACAACCTATGGCATGTGTCTACTTTGTATTGCCTATTCATGGCCATGAACAACTATTTGGTATATTTCCACATGGGTCTGCAGTGTAATTCAAATTGACAACCATGTGTATAAAGTCATTATGGATTGTAATATTCCCATGAGAAACTATTTTTTCCAACTGGGTATCCATTACTCCACTTCTGGGGATTATAATGTATTTCAGCCATTGAAGATACTCCTCTAACCTCACACATTAGGGGGCATATGTTATAGAAACATTTTTTTGCACCCCATGCAACTTTCTCAGAAGGAATTTTCCATTTCCCTATGCAGACTTGAAGTCCCTTTTTGCGCTTTCCAGAGCTAAAAAATCATATTTTTCCACATATACATGCCCTACTAGTTATACAACATGTGTATATGCAGGTTGCACCACTAGAACCCACGTACACTGGGTTTGGTGCTCAAAATTAAAAATTATGTCAGGTTTCCATGTCACATCATGAGATCCACGATTCTTGACCTTCCATATACTGGAAATGTCCTGACTCGGCCCTTAAGTTCCTTTTTAAGGCTATAAAATGGGCCATATCCAAACCATGGAAGAGGAGAGAATTCAACTTTTGAGAGAGCAAAGATACTCTAGAGAAATTTTCACTTCACATTGAGTCTACATCCCTTTGTCCTTTAAAGTCTAAACACATTGTTCAACCCCCAAGCTCTTCCCTCTTTGATGGAGAACCTCATTGTCTCTCTTATATGAACTTGCCTTTGTTGGAGGATTGAAGTGGTGGAGGACCAACTGGAAGGGACTTAGTTTCTCAGTTCTGAGACATGCCGACACAGAATTTTGTCACTTGTATACTTTTGTTGATCATATTTTAATAAAAATACTCTTTTCTCGTCCA
The DNA here is from genome assembly GCA_010110895.2 of Picea sitchensis. Lineage (NCBI taxonomy): Eukaryota > Viridiplantae > Streptophyta > Pinopsida > Pinales > Pinaceae > Picea > Picea sitchensis. The sequence continues at coordinate 106,663 of SNQJ01S0022077.1, read as the reverse complement.
ATTGGTATCTTGCAAATATTTGAATTGTTATTCCATGGGCATATTTTTTTATCAATGTTAATGGAATATGATATTTTATGTGATAAATTTTTATATTGTCACCATATGCTTGCATATAAAGCTTTGATTTGCATACACAACAATGGTCTTCATCGAACGTCCAACTGAGGTAGGATCTTTATCTTGTCTTGTTGGCATTTACATTTATATAACATACTTGGGATTAGAGTTTATTTCTGCAGTCATTCCATATTTTGTGGTTTACCCCATGCCATAGAGTGATTTTCCATGTAACAAACATTTGCAACATATATTAGACAATTACCAAGCTAAATCATGCAACAATGACCTCTTTAGATACTAGACAAATAAAATTTCATTGGTTTTTGTAAATTACAACATTAAACAACTTTATGACAACAAGAAATGATTTGCAACAAAAGTAAGAAATAATGCTTAGAGACACAACCACTAACCATCAAAAGTAAGCATTTAACCAATATAACATTATCCAATTTGTAGATGTGATTTTTGAACAAGTTAACCCACTTAATTAGGCGTATGCAACTAATTAAGACATTTTTTAGTGGTTCTAGCAAACTTTTGTAACAACAATAAATATTGTGAGTTTGATAGAATTAGGGTTATAAATTTTAGTAGAATACATGAGAGAGTAAGAAAATTGATTTTAACAAATTATTTCACCACAATATTACTTCTATATCAATTTCATTGTCATTCTAGGGCCTATGGAGTCTCGAATGCATTAAAATTGAAGATTGATCTAATTGAAACCAAGAGGTAGAGTGTAAACCCTAAGTTGCAATCATGCTTGGGCCTTAGGATTTAGACTTTGAGGAAAATGATATCTAGGATGAAAGAACATTTGTGCCCTAGTGTTGGACATTTCTAGGCTGACTCGGGTTCTAATTTAGGTTTCCAACAAAAAACTTGCAAACCATCGACCCTTTTGGAGACCATAAGGAAACATTGTGCACTGAGTGCACAATGCAGTCTCACCCGAGATGTATTATGGGTTACTGCAGGACCCAAATGTCTACAATCTTCGAAGGGAGATTTCTGTGGGGATGGGAGACATTCTTTCTACCTCAAAACATATTTAATCTATTATTCTATTACATTAGAAAATCATTATATCTCATATCTACCAATCAGTAATCAGATACATTCATTGGGGTTTATTCTGCAGTAATTATCATGTCACTCTATTGTGCACTACATTTTACTATTAACAGATTAATTCATTCATCATAACTAAAACATCACAAGAAATAAGACAAACGTTCCACACAGAGACACAAATTTACTGTGGTTCACCCCCACTTGGCTATGTCCACAAAGATATGGATTTATTAGCTCTTTTATTATTCTGCATCAAGGTTATAGAGCTGCGTACATTACATTTGAGGTTGAAAAGATCATACTAAGCTCCATAGATAATACCCTTACCCTCGATTACAATGCATATATTTTTCTGTCTATTTGTGTCTATCTCATCACATCTCTTTCACCTCTCATACATGTATCAATCTATCACATAACAATCTCTTATCCGATATCTCACAACATATATTTTTATTACAAAAAGTGGTAAATTACCCATTACAAAAATTACCAAAACCCTAACCCACTAACCCTAGGTGGATTAGGTTTGTCCACTTTCTAACTCCATGTTCATGGATGGTCCAAAATCCAACCATTTCTCCCCTTGATCCACATATTTCATCCTGTCTTTGACTTTCATGGTCTCCTTGTGCCGTGTTTCCCTGTTTTCCGGTGTGCGCTCCTTCTCTGGTCCATTTCCTAATTGCCTTCATTAATTACCACTCTTTTCCCCAAAATGGCCTGCACCAACACCTAGATATTGTTTTTCCCTTCGTTGTAGCTTCATTTAGGTTAAGGATCAAATGTCTAGGGATGAAATCCTAAAGTGCAAGCACTTTTGGGATTTAGGCTTCTAACCCTAGCAAGGACGTCTCACAATTTTGGAAAAATAAAACTTTGTGAGGAAGATATGTACTTATGTATTCCTCTTAGGGTTTCAAAAAAACAAGAGTTCTTGCAACAAAATAGAAATTTCATCATTTACATCAACAAAAGAGAATGGAATTGCAAAACATTACATACTTTATCCAAGAAACCAAGAGCATAAAACCCTAACTGTAAAAATATCCATCGAAAATGAGAAAAACATCCACAAGAGAACCTCCTTCAAGAATATCACATAAGATAAAAGACTAGGAATGGATGAAATAGCAAAAATGTAGAAGTGTTACCCACAAAGGTGAGGAAGTGATGATGAGAAAAGAAAGGATAGTACTAGCCTTCTTATATGAGGCTATCCTAGCAAATTTCTTCACATAACATAGCATCCATTCATTTGAAGTGGGTATGACCCCTCATTTGTCCTTTACAAAATGGTAAAATGAAAATTTACATCATAAATGGCCACATATGTATGGAATCAAGCCCTCTTAGGCTAGAAGGAGGACTCCAAAGGCCATGTTGTAGAATCCCATGGTGGAGTAAATGGTAATGATGTGTCTCCTCACCATAATCATGCCAACTCATCACTGGTACCCCAATTTTTTTTATCAAAACCTAACTTCATGAAACCCTAAAAGATGATGTCATCATCAAGAGAGGGCCAATGTCAAGGATCTAGGGTGGAGCCTCTAGGGAAAATGAGGTTGCATGTCATCTCTAAGTGATATTTGGTTGTATGTTGTTGAAACATCTTCGATACAATGGATAATAAGAGTTGGGATGCCCTGCCCAACATGTGGGATTCTAGCCCATATGTGTGCCATCATGGTACAATATACTCAAACCAAGCCCATTTATCCATCATCCAAGACTCCAAGGATGTGAGAGTTGATTTATGAATGTGGTTAATCACTGGGTGACTCACTTATTTTCATCACACATACCAGAGTGCTCAATCCATTCATGTCCATTGGGCATCCCGTAACCATCTCAATAATTTTCCTTTTAGCTCCTGTGGTCAACTGTACCAACCAATATGCTCCAATATTTCTTCTTAGAAAATGAAATCTTTACACTATCTTAGGATCTAGATAATTGTGACTATATCTTGAATCAATTAAGATATAAATGGGTTGGTTGTTAATATTACGTTTCACTTCAACCATATGTGACTGGAACTTAGATTGCTTGTTATCCAAGGATGTGTAGATCCTAGGTATATTTTTGCCCATGTCCCCCACTGTATCAAATTGTTGTACATTGTGAAAAATCCTCACGTTTTCACCTTTGTGAGGGAAATCTCAATACATATAATCTCCCTTACAACCCTCCAACATTGGATAGATGGCTGCCTTGGTATTTTCTCTAATGTTTCGGTCATTACGGGTTCTTTAGAAGTTATCTTCCCTTGAGTATTATTTCTGAGGAATGGTGGCTTGGTTCCCTTCTTCCTATGTTCCATCTTTCTTTTCTTTTTGTCTTCCCATGCTTTGTGGTGAGTTTCTTTTTCTTTAAACTAATCATAAAGGAATTTATCCCTTCTTAAAGTTTCCTCTAGTGTCTTGGGATCATCATATTGTATCTTATCATTCATAAATGATGGCATCCCACTCAAATACCTCTGAATCTTAAGTTGCATGTTCTCGATGAAATAAATGTACTTCAACAACTCTAAAAATCTCATTTCATATTCATCTATGGTCATATTCCCAAGCTTGAGTTCAAACAACTCTTTCATTTTCTTATCATAGTATTGCTTAGTCAAGTATTTATTTTGGAAATACTTCTTGAATTCCCTCCAAGTCACCTTCTTCTCATCAATGTGTTGTACCTGCACAAATTGATCCTACCACATTGATGTTTTTCCCTTGAGTTGATAAATGACAATTCTTCCTTCTTCTTGTGAAGAGTATTTATGTAATTGGAAATACTTCCTCATGCCTAACATCCATGTCTTTTCATTCTCATACTTCTTGTTCTCACCATCAATTGTAGGAGTCTTTATTTTGTTCATTTCCCCTAGTATCTCATCCACCCCAAACCTTTTCTTGTGCTTCCTAACAGGGGATGGAATTGAACTTTTGTGTTCTCTCTTAGCTGAATGCCTTGGATAATGATGGTGATTCCTACCAACACTTCTTGTTCTTCCCCTGTGATTCCCTGATCTGCTTGACTCGGTCTCCTTACCCATATTTTTCTCTATTATATCCAACCTTTTCATTAACTTGATGTTGAAGTCTTCATGTTTCTCCTTGGATTTAATAAGGCTCTCATTATCAACTTTATAACTCTGGACATCCTTTTGCAGAATTTTTATAGTCTCTACCAAATTCATGCTATCTCCCTTACCTTCTCCATGTCCATTTGAATTTGTAACTTCATTACCCATATTAACATACATCCCTTTGATCTCATCTTCATGGTTGGAAGTCCCTTGTGCATCTTCCATGATTTTGAACCTTGTGTTGATCCTGTTCTAATATAAATGTTGTTAACTCTGCAAAATGTGAAACCAACATAATTTGTTAGGCTTAATAATTTACAATTACATAAAATTTCATATGATTTTGTTCCAATAATACATCATAATTATTTATTTCATGAATCCTCCCAAAAATTCTCAATACTTCGATTATTTTCATCTATGAAGACTTGTGAACTCACGTACTCATGGACTCATGGAAGCATACCTCTCCCTTTCATAAGTTTGTTTGAAGAGTTCCCATACTTAACCATTTTCACCCTTGCGGACTTACGAAAAAATAACTCCAAAACTTAGATTATTTTTCATCTAAGGGGACTTGCGAACTCTCAGAATCGGAGACTCATGGACTCACAGACTCACAATAAATCCCAACACTTAGCCATTTTTTCATCTTCACAGACTCGCAGACTCATAATAAATATCAACACTTAGCCATTTTTCCATCTTCGTGGACTCATGGACTCATCATAAGTCCCAACACTTAGCCATTTTTCCACTTCTTTAGACTCTTGGACTCACAGACTCATCATAAGTCTCAACACTTAGCCATTTTTCCATCTTTGCAGACTCACAGACTCATAATAAGTCCCAACACTTAGCCATTTTATCCACTTCTTCGGACTCACAGACTCATCATACGTCTCAACACTTAGTCATTTTTCCATCTTCATGGACTCATAGAATCATCATAAGTCTCAACACTTAGCCATTTTCCCGTCTTTCCGGACTCGTTGAATCATAATAAGTCCCAACACTTATCCATTTTTCCACTTCTTCGGACTCACTGACTCATCATAAGTCTCAACACTTAGTGATTTTTCCGTCTTCATAGACTCACAAACTCACCATAAGTCTCAACACTTAGCCATTTTTCCATCTTTGTGGACTCATCATAATTCCCAACACTTATCCATTTTCCCAGTTCTTCGAACTCATGGACTCATCATAATTCTCAAGACTTAGTCATTTTTCCATCTTCACGGACTCACAGAATCATCATAAGTCTCAACACTTAGCCATTTTTTCGTCTTTGCAGACTCACAAAATCATAATAAGTCCCAACACTTAGCCATTTTTCCACTTCTTCGGACTCACTGACTCATCATAAGTCTCAACACTTAGCCATTTTTCCATCTTCATGGATTCACAAACTCATCATAAGTCTCAACACTTAGCCATTTTTCCATCTTTGCGGACTCACAGACTCATCATAAGTCCCAACACTTAGCCATTTTTTCACTTCTTCACACTCGCGGACTCATAGACCCATCATAGGTCTCAACACTTAGCCATTTTTCCATCTTCATGGACTCATGAAATCATAATAAGTCTCAACACTTAGCCATTTTTCCACTTCTTCGTACTCGTGGACTCATGGACTCATCATAAGTCTCAACACTTAGCCATTTTTCTGTCTTCGCAGACTCATGGACTCATAATAAGTCTCAACACTTAGCCATTTTCCCACTTCTTCAGACTTGCAGACTCACAAACTCATCATAAGTCTCAACACTTTGCCATTTTTTGTCTTTGTGAACTTGCGGGCTCACTAACTTGCTGACTCGCGGACTCATGAAAGCATAGATCCAACACTTGGATTATTTTCATCTCCCTACCTCCATGTACTTGACACCATGGCATTACATCTCACCTTATTCCAAGTCAGCCGATGCGTGGCCCCTCCCCACATCATGATGACATCATCGTACGAAAAAATACTGAAATTTTTCCAATTTCACCTATTTTCCAAAATTCCAAAAATGCTCAAATTCATCCAAAAATGGAATTCCTTCTTGGGACATCATTAGATATCTATGAATTATACAACCAATTCAATACCTATACATATACATTTTAAAGTTTCTTTCAAATTCGACTCTTTCACTTCAAATTTTCCATTATTTAGTTGTAGGAAAATTGAGGCTTTTGCCCAATTTCATTCAATTTCACCATGGTCACTTTGAAACCACTAAATTTATTCAATTTCATTTAGTCAGCCATAGCCTTAATTTGACTTCAAACTCTACCAAATACAGGTCTAAATTTTCTCAGACAGATATTAAAGTTCGGAAAAACTCATCCTTGGACCAAATTTCCCAAATTCCTGAGGAATTTAACAACAGGAATTGGGGCTTTGACCCAATTTCACCCGGTTGCTCCTGATTTCATCACCTAAACATTGTGATAGTTTTTTCAAACAATTTACAAATGAAATCTTCCTAACATTATGTCAAATAGTTCACTTGCAAAATATGTAATTTCACTTATGTGCTTGCTACATGGCCCATGCATGCTCAATATTGAAACATGGGCTCTGATACCATTTTGTAATGTCCCCATTACTGACAGCTCAATACAATTTTCTATGATACCAATTTTTAACGTCCCCTTTATTAGGGAATCGAAAAAAATGATCTTGTAACATTTCCAGCCTTGAGTTGGGCCATGCTACGCAGAAACAAATTTTTTGATTCCATTACATTAAATAATGAACTCTACATATGAACATAGTTAAGAAGAAATAATAACAACATGCATACAACAATAACAATTCATATATAGAATTTAACAACATAGATTCCATGAAAAAGAACTCATAATAGCACACACATAGTAATTGAAATAAGCACATGAATGACACTTATCTCAAGAAACAAACACCAACTACATGCATACCTTCCACATTCCTCCTAGCCTTAGACCAGACTGCTCATAACTCTCAATAGTTGGTCACCCCCGAGTTGGGGATAAATTCCACCAGGGTAAAGGTTTTCTAACAAAGGCTAAGGTCTCTTTAACAACATATAAACTCAGACAGAGGTGCCTACTCAAACTAACATCCTACAGTCTCTCATTCACCACATTCCTATCCCACCCCAAGAAGTGTGCCCCTTTTATGCTCAACAGTCCTTCGACTTCCCCACTTCCTTTCCAAGTATTCAACAACAAGATGAACATGAAGTCTCATAGCCTTGTAGCTATAGTTTGGCACCTTGAGAAATCAATTACCATCAGTTCTATCACATGGAGAGAATTCTCATGGGCCTAACAACTTGCTTCTTCCATTCCATGGGCCTGACAACCCACTTCTTCAATATGATGGGCTTGACAACCCACTTCTTCCATTCCATGGGCCTGACAAATCGCTTCTTCAATTCGATGCACCTAGCAACCTGCTTCTTCAATACTTCTCCTAAGCTAACCAGCACAAGTATAGGTTCCTTGTTATAGTCCAATACCATTGGGTATGATTCACTATTGCCTCCCTTAAGGAATAATCCAACCAAAAAATGAATAATTTCCCCTTCCACTATGTCCCCAAATAAATATATGCATGTGTTTTTTAAGACACTTGGAACCCAAGGGACTCCCTTGTCCCTACTTTAGAACTTAGGATATATTCTTATCCATTTATTTAGCTTTAAGGAATAATAATATAATATTCCATTGAGATTAATCCCCCTAGCTTAGCTCCTTCCTATAATCTTAGCCCCCCTTTCCCTTTCTAGTGTAGTTTAGTACCCCATATCTTTTGTGAGGTCAGTCTGCAACAATGATGTACTTTATTAATAATATGAGTGTTTACATATTACAAAAATAGGCTCAGTGGCCTTTAGCATCTAGGATCTCTAGCCTAATAACCACAAAGGCATCCTAACCCAAAATATCCCAACTCACTAGCCTATATGTTCATTTGCATTTATATGTACAATTGGGGTTCATCCTAGGGGTATTACATACAGTGTTGCTATGGATTTGTAATACCTGGTCTGTGGTTGTACCTACTACTCTTCTTTTGCCGAGATCTATCCTTTCTACCATATCTGTCTATTTTTTCTTTCTTCTCCTTTAGGCTGATTAGATCTCTAGGTGAAACTCCTTACTCATCCTTGCTAAGATATCCTTGAGAAAAAATCATTGTTTTCTATCTATCTATGTGTCATTGACTCCAATAGATACAGTATTGAATATGGGTCTCTCCCTTCCCCTAGGCTTGCTTTTATAATCTTGAGTTATGAACTAACCCTAATATCCAAAGTGATTGATGGTTGATATTATATCTCACCTCACTTGAGATCAATGGATAAGATTGATTTTATTCACTAATTCTAATAACTTTAATATTTCATTAAACTAAACTCAATTAATTAATAAAATCACTTTACTTTAATAATTCATTTAATTAAAGTAAATTACGAAGATTGAAGGCTTTGGACGACTTCCACATGTCTAGACATAGACTTGCATAGAAGTACCTATCTAATGCTATAGATATCAACATTCCATTTTACAAAATAAAGTACTTCTACCACCTGGAACTAGTTGTCCCTTTGATATTATCACAATATCCCATGCATCATACTACATCATAACATCTTGATAAATTTTATGATTTGTTGCTTCTTCAATGACGTTATTTATTAGTTCCATGAAATTTGGAAACTTCTTTGGTGGCCTAATTTCCTTTAAAGTGCTCCTAGGAGCCTCAACATGCTCTTGAGCATTCTTCAATGTCTCATCAAACCACCTAGGTCTCCCGATAGAAGTGGAATGGGACAACTCCTCCTCCCCACCTGAATGTTTGTTGGACATATTGTCTTTAATATATTGTCATTGATGTCAATAGTATAATATTTAGCAAAGAATGAAAATGTCAAACAGTATGCAGAGATTCAATCTCAGAAGCAAGGACATTAATCAAAGCTCGGAAGAAAGAGCACATTGTAGAAATTCCATCGAGATTGAAATCCCCACAGAAAACTCCAAAGGATTCAAGAAAGAATCTTGTTCATTGAGATAGTTTTAAAGAGTAGTCACAAAAGACATAACATGAGCTGTAGAGGAATCCACTCTAAATCTCAGGAGAAATAATGATGAACAGATTAGAAGAAAGATCGTTAGATCGAGGTGAAGTCAGAGTTTGTAAGAATTATATCTCAATCGTTGGATCTGGGAGTTACAAGAGAAGGACTGTTGAAAGTATGTTTGATCTGTTGTAATATTGGTCAATGATCATATCAAGTCATGATCGTTGGATACGCAAGCACCAAATCAAGGTTAAGTATTGATTGCATAGTGTGAAGGGATAATTAAACAATGCGTTAATTCCAATCCCACAATTAGTCTAGAACGTCAATTGTCACCTGCCAATAGATCTATGGTTGGCATCAGTTCCACTACCAACGAGCATTTTCCATTGCGGAACTCGATTGTTGATCTACCCTGATTGTTGATCTACTCTGAGACAATTCTCGAATGTTGGATTGGTTAAAAATGGATCATGAGATGTCGTCAAAGATGGACCGTGAGATGAAGTCAAGTTACTGAAGTTTTATTCGGGAAATCTCACTTTGGGAGAATTGAGAATTGGGAACGGATAACCCAAATTCTCGAAGGACAAAATGAATCTAGACCATTGATATATAACTAATCACAGTCGTTAGATCCAAGAGAAGGATATGTGTCGCAACATGAGATCTATGTCAACAGACCACGTTAGCAAGGACATGTGGCACAATTAGATGGTGACAAGTGTCAATATGTAATTGGTATTTCAGGTATGTATAAGTCATGAATATAAGTGACATGTGGAAACCACTAAGCCAGTTCCAAGTCATAAGTGACGTTACTTCGGGAGTATGTACTTCAGGGGAAACCAATTTCTAACATAAAAAATCATCCGAAGTGCCAAAGGCCGAAGTTAACGATAATTGTTGATGTAATTCGGGAGAATTTTCGACCGTTGATCAAGTATAGTGGAAGGATAGCATAAGTAGAGGTGTTAACTGACAACAAGTAGTCACCACTTCTTTATGACTCATTCGGTAGGTAATCACTTCAGAGGAATTGTTACTCTAGAGTTCAGGAGCCATGAATAGCTGAAGTTCTAAAGTGAATGAGAATTGTTCATCGTGAAAATAATATATCGACCATTTGATCTTGTTTAGAGAAATATGCTTCTGGATATTTGAAATATTATAGAGGCTAGAAGTCATGAAGGAAAAAGTCTCGAAGTATCGACAGTCGTCCATCTCATCAAGAGATAAAAACGTGATCGTTGATTTTGATAAGTGATCAAGAACTCGCTTGGGTTAGTGCCTGGTCACCACCTGCGGTCATATGGAATAAAAAAACAAAGAGAAAAAGAAGATGCAATGCTCAAATCAATAATCCTATGGTTTTGCACATATGGTCATATGTAAATGGTTTGAAGGAAGAGCCTCATACAAATTTAATTTGACATAGAGTTAAGACTAGAACAATAGCGAGAATCGATAAAAGATCAAATATGATTTGTTGGTGAAACTGAGAACACAATAGAAACATGAGAACAATATGATGAGTCGATCCATGTCTTTGATAAACTCATGAAGACAAAAGAACCGACACAAAGTCATGATTAAGAGAGTTAAATCATGAGCATTATGAGTAAAGGATAAAAAGGAAAAATAATATTATTTAAAGATTAATATTATCATTTAAATGAAAAGGTACAATGGTTCAAATATCAAAAGACACAATAATTAAAATTCACACCAGTTGGAAGACTATATAAACAAGAAAGAATGGTGAGAAGAAAGTGTAGTTGAATTTGTTGCAGTATATATATTTATATATAATGGATTGAATGAAGGTTCATTCTATCAGGTTGTTTCTTGTTTACAAGTTGGGTCTTGTATGAGAATTGGATTCCTCACATCTCAGTTGGATATGAGATCAACCAGTTGGGACTTGTTATGGGGGTTGGATTCCTCATTTCTCAGTTGGATCTGAGAACTACAAGTTGGGTCTTGTAACAAAGAGTTGGGTCTCTCATAATTGTTTGAAGAT
>SNQJ01S0022077.1:71233-88460 GCA_010110895.2 Picea sitchensis | reverse complement strand
CTCAGAATGACATTCTCCCTTCAGATTCTCCTGCTCCTCATCCTCTTCCACTTGTGGTAACTCATGATACTTCCTAGATGTTAAGTTCTCCTTGAACTTAACATATATTCTCACAATTTTCTTCCTCTACACTAGTATGAATATCTTGCAATATTTTGAGGTCTCATTGTACCCAAAAAATATGTTCTTCTCTCTTGAAGGCTACAACTCTGTCCTCTTCTCCATATTCACATGGATCTATACTAGAAAACCAAATATCCTAAAATGTCCTATCTTTGGCTTCACTCACGTGAATGCTTGTTTAAGAGTTTTTTCCACAAAAATCTTTTAAGGACACTTCTTCTATAGATATATTTTCATGTTGCATGCCTCTTCCCTAATAAACATAGGAAAATCTTGTTCATGTATCATAGACCTGGTAGAAACGATGATGGATTGATTCTTGGTCTCTACAACCTCATTCCGCTGAGGGTTGTACAAGACTGTCAACTCCATATTGATATGTGCCTCCTTATAGAAATCCTTGAATTCATTGGTGGTGTACTCTCATCCATTATCCGACCTAAATAACTTGATATTATTCCCTATCTGGTTCTCCACCTAGGCCTTTAACTCTCGAAACTGACTAAAGACCTCATCCTTGACATTCATAAAAACGATATAGGTTTTCCTGGAAAATTCACTAATGAACGTCACATAAGCTAGTGCTCGGTACATTGTGTTATCACATTAAGTTGTTAAGGGCCACAAGCCCCAGCCTTGAACATGAAGCACATCACTTAGATCGGTCTGATATGGACTCTAATCAAGTGAGTGAGCAAGATCAATTTTAAGATGCTGGGATCCAAGGTGGAGTTCAGACCAATGGTTCACAGGTATTTGGAATCTAAAAGTTGTCTGAAGTTTAATGTCAGGGAAAAGGCCCGAGATCTAAGGTTGGTAAAAGATTTAATCTAGGCCATAGATATCGTTATGAGAGATCAATGGTGAATAATAATCACAGGAATTGGGAGTTCAAAACATTCTTAAAATTGTTCGTCAGAGATCCGAACTCTAGAAACCTGAAATCAGCAGGAGTTGTTCAATCCAACAGGATGCATGGCATTAGATCCAAACTGCGGAGAAAGTCATTTCGGGAAAACTCAAGTGAGGGAGGCGCCAATTTCCCATGCCCCAAAATTCTAAAATGTCAATATTTATCTGGGTTGTTCGATTCAAATGGGCGCGTGGCACCTGATCCGAGAAGTTGCAAATTCATGACTTGAGGGTTTTTGCATAGAGAGCGATGCAGGTTTGTGAAACGTGAAGTCATGAATCGCCCAAGAGTTAGGCCCATGGTCACAACCTGAGGTTGGAGGGAGTGATGGAAGGGAGCTGCGTCAAAGGTTGAAAGTGCCCACGTTGGTCATAGAAAAGGATCTGGGTGGCTTTGAGATGCCAATATTGACTCAAAGAAATCATGAAGATAACCTAGAACATTCAGGGGTGTTAGGCCTCATCCCAATCCAAATAAAAGTAGTTAATGAAAGTGGGGGAGGTTGTTGAAACCTCGTTTCACTCCATAAATGGAAGGTTTGGCCGAGGGGATTGAGCTGTCACCCTGTGGTACTCCTGTGGGAAATTTTCCTACAAAACCCATATTGATCTGAGTTCGCATCTGACAGAAGGATACATGTACAGATTGACAGAAGAAGACACAGACAGAAACATTTGATTGTAATGGCCAGGTCACACTCCTGGTGGTGGTGAGTTGTTTTGAGTATAAATAATTAGTTTTGATATTTTGTGAAGGTCATAAACTACTTGAGAAGAGCTCCCTATTTTGTAATGTTTTGATGCCAGAACTATTCTCTGGTTATGTATCGGATTTGAGACTTTCATATTAATAGAAGTCAACCTCTTTTCATCTCTTTGTAAAAACTGTGCTAAAACACTTGGGCATGGATGATCCAGTCGAGGTTTATTATATTGTTGTAATGTAGGTTTGATTGCAGTGGTATCGTGACCAGTTTTAGTCAGCTTCCTTGTGATCTTTTCCCCTCTTACACTGAATGGCTTGGGCATGGAGGATCCAATCGAGTTGTTGTAGCTGCATGGTGATGTAGTTTTGATCATTGTGATGTTGTGACTGTATTGTTCAGACATATTTCAGTGTCTAAAGCTTGAGATTAAAAGTGATATTGAGTCTACTTTTTTCTTCTCCAAGCTGCTTGAAAGCCTGATGCTCATAGCAGTCTTGTTCACCTTTCTCACTAAGTCTTCTCTGTGCTCACACTTAAACTCAATTCACTAATTGAAGTTAGTTGTAGTCCTCACTTCCCTGTGCATTTCTTGTCTAGTTCTGTGTTGAACATCATTCATATATTTAGTTTTGTCCATTGACCTCCACTCATAAAAAAACAACATCCACCAAAAAACTCAGATGGGTACTGGGCTTATCCTTCCACAATCTGAGGGTGACTTTCAGTGTGAACACATTGATTCCACTAACATCAGTCCACTCACATATGAATGTATAATATCCAATATACCATTGGACCTACTCTCATTGCTTGGAAAAGAAACCTTGATATTCTTTCCAAGTGCACACCCTCTGCACACGTCGTGCTTCTCAACACTGAAATCTGAAAGGCTAGTGACAATCTCCCTCAGAATCAACAATGCCCTATATTGCAGGTGTCCCATATCCCTATTCCATAACTCACACAAGTTGTCATTGTCATGTACCAAGGCCTCATGAACATGCTTACCCTTCAACCTATATAAATTTCCTTCTCTAACCCCAATTCTCACTATTGGGTCAGGGATAGCTCCCTCTCGATGTATGAGTAATTTCCCTTTCTTAAACATGACAAAAAAACCCCTTTCATGCATAATTGATACCGAGAGAACATTCTAATTCAATCCTGGTACATATAGAAGATCCCTAGCCTCAAATAAACCACATGATTCAAGATAGAACAAAGCTTTTCCCTCTCCCTTCATTTCATACTTGGCATCATCAACAAGCTCCACATGGAAACCTGAGTCCTTCTCCTTCAAAATACTAAATAACTCTCATTCTTCTATCGTATGACATGATTCACCATTATCCAAGTTCCATGCACTCCTTATGAATGTGTTGGTAGAGAGGCAGGTAATTAGCGTGAATTTATCAAACTCCACTTCCAACTCATATAACTGAGTTTCTAGTGATCCTTCTACCTGTTGCAATTTATCCTTACCCTTCTTCTTCTATGGACATGGAGATGCATAATTACCACTCTTGTGGAACATGAAACACTTGATATTTATCAAGTCCTTCTTCTTACTAGGCTATGAGGTTTCCCCTTCACTATTACCCTTGGAACCATTTACTTTTCCCTTCTATGCCTGATTGACCAGGGATAAGTTCTCCTGTCCATGTCCTTTCCTATTGTCTTTAGAATCCTTCAGAGTCTCTTCCTATATTAAATCTTCCCAAAGCCTCTCCTAATTGGGAATTTTCTCCTGAGCATAAAATCCCTTGAAAAATAGCGCCCATGACATGGTGAAACCATTCAATGCCACATTCACGAGTTCTACATCATCCACTTTCTCCCCAAAGGTTGTAATTTGATCATGTGTCTAGGTGATCCTCATGAAGTAACTGGTGACATTGTCAGATATTGACACCTAGATGGATCTAATATTGTTTCTCAATATCCTATTATTGTTCAAGTTGTCACTCTGGAACAAATCCACTAGAGCCTTGAACATATCTCTGGATGATTTCTTCTCTTCCACACAAGGGATCAAATAATCCTTCACCACATCCATGATCACTCTCTAGGATTTGATGTTATTCTTCTCACGCGCCACCAATTTAGTTTCATTTGTTGGTGAAGGAAAATTTTTTTTTACAATCTCCCACAGGTCATGCTCCTTCAAAAACAAGGTTACCCTCACCTTCCAAGGAATGAATTTAGATGCTCCATCCAGCTGGTCTTCAAACCTGAGAATAATTATTGTCATTTGTAGATATAAACAAAAACAATTGTCGTGTTCTTATTCACTCAAACACCCAAAAGAATTTCATTGTTGGTTTATAGATATACATAGATCTCCTTTCATATATAAAAAAATATGTTGAACGAACTGTTGTGTATCTGAAATTTGTCTCCCTTTCAGAGTGCAAGCTCTCATACCATGTTGAAAACTCAATTCCCAACACCTAGATAGATTATTACCTTGTGTGTTTCCCTTCTTATAATAAAATTACAAGACACATAATAAAATATATTACTGGAAATTAAAAAACAGAAGTAAAAATTGGAAACCAAACTTCACACAACACACATAAATTTTGACCCTTAAAAATCAACTTTTATTCAAATAATTGTTATGCCACAATTAGCCACATCATTGCATTTGTGGGATGGATTAATTCTTTTCCCTAGCTTGAAAATATAAATACCATCCTCTTGAATTAGACTCATCTAAAAAACAACATTTTTATTTCCATCCACGAGTCATCATTGTGCAAACTGCAGATGTCTGCACTTTTCTAGTGTGCAAACGGATGCCCCCCAAAAATGTGAAAAATAAAATAATTCCACATTTTCGGGCAGAGTTTTTGGTTGGGATCATTCCTAACCTCCCCTAATATTGTACACAATGAAATCCAACCTCATAAACAACTTGAGGATGGTATAAAAGCACCTTTGGGGGCATGGATGAGGAGGACAACCAAGGTGCAAAGTTATGCTAAAGAATTTGCAAGTTTCTCTATCTCCCCTATCCTTAGAATAACATCCCCTCGATTCTAGAACTTTCTTTCCAGTACTCCTTTATCTCTTCTATGTGTCTATAGGGTGTGTTCCTATCCCTATTGAGTCATATGAGGAAGGTAAATCCTATTGAGTTGATTCTTGAAGGACCATTGGAGGAACCTGGGTGATTGGCTTTGAAGCAGTGGCAACGGTTGGAGTCGGGTTGTAACCACTAATTTCTATCATTTCTAATAAAATAGTTATCTTTCCCTCCATACTTGTGTGATATTATTCAATTTACTTATGTAAGTCAATTTGATTCACATATTTTAATTTATCTATATATTGCATGTATACTTTGATCCTATAACTACCTTGTTGCAAGATTTTCTTGATCTCTTTCTGCAAATTAGTTCAAGAAGAGATCGGGAGTGGATCGCGGTTCGAGAGTGGGGAACGAAATCAACCAATTGGATACAAGGTGTGACATTATTTCTCCTTGATCCTTAGGTATTTATTTCATTGCAGGTTTTGTATGTGAGGGTAGGCTCTGTCTTTTGTATATGGTCTATCTTTTGTTGTTTTCTAGATTTTATTTTCAAAGCATTTTCCATCTAGAAACTTTTCCTAAATTTTCTGGAAGCCTCCTTTCGAATTGAATTTTTTTATTTTTCAAATACAACTGATCCATATGTTCTTTTTCCCTTTATGAGTCGCGGATATCCATAATTTTCCCTTGTATGACCCATGGATGTCCGCAAGTCTTAGTGTACACAATCGTGGTATGTGTAAGAACTTTTATTTTGTGAGATTTTCTCTCAGAACTTGAGGGTCTAGGTTGGTTCTTCAACATAAGTTAAACCTCATGGGTTTGTGTTTTATTTATTTTCTTTGTAAATCCTTAGAAAACCCTCCAATTATCTAAAAGTTATTGCTCTTGGTTTCCCAGTGTTTTTGGCTTACTGTTCGTCTCTTTGCTACATTTTGAGTTTTGGTATTTATACCCTTTTTCCAATATTTTCTAATTGTATACAATTGTTTCTTTCACATAAACCATGTACATATGATACCCTTATATAAGGATGAAGTGTGGATTTTTGTGCCCAAAAACATGTAATTGTTGGTCATATTCGTGCTTTGTACAAGGCCAAAACGCAAATATCCGCGCTTTGTGAAAGGAAAACCACAGATAAAATTTGTATGAACTTACTATAGTGATATAACCCATGTACATAATATTATATATTCCAGTTGTAGTGGGATAACCTGCAGATGCCTCCAAAAAGTGACCTTTTTGCTTGTTTTTCAACCTTTTTGGAGCCTTGTTTCAACTAGTTTGGGGGTCTTTTTTGGGGAGTTTGGTCCCGAAATGTTTTGTGGAATATAGAAGGTTATTAAGGCCTTAAATTTGAATGGAAAACAATTTTTTTTGATCCATATTTCTCTCCCTTTTATCCCTTCGATTGCATGACTATAAGACTAGTCTTGTTCTCAAGATCTTAGTTTTCTGGTCACTGTTGTGGTCATCCTTGAAACCTAAGTTTATATTTGAGTTAGATACTTTTATTTTGTGTTTTCCTTGGATTTTTAAAACCTAAAACTAAAAAAATTTCTTTCTTTTATCACCTTTTGTTAGTTTTTATTTGGTAGAAAGAAAAGGAAAACATAAAACCTAGTTTTTCTGCTAGTTAGGTCTCTTTCTTTCTTTGCATTGTTATTTGAAAAAGAAAAAGATGTTAGAATAGAATTTTTGTTTCTTCTCATATTGAAATAATTTCAAAGGAAAAATAAAAAATAACATCCTTTTGTTTTCTTCCTTTTCTTTTCTCAAAAGGTTGCATTGTGCATTTTACATAGAAGAGGACAACTTTTCATTTTGAGGTTTAAAGGATTGTTCATGCATTTTATTTTTGAAACTCTTTTTCATTTGAAGAATTAGTGTAAAGTTTTATTTTTCAATGTTCTTATAATTTTCATTTTTTGAAAGAGTCTCAAAAAAAATCAATTTCACTCCATACCCTTTGAGTAAAAACAACCGCTAAAATGAATGCTAAACTTAAAATGTACTAGACTTTGTTTCTAGGGATAAAGAACAAGTTTAGGGTTAAGGCCAGAAAATAAACATAGGAGTCTGAGCTAGGGAGAGTCTCAAATCCAACTGTCATATAAGTATAGATGGGAAGCTCATCTAACACATAATTCAAACATGAGGTCACACAAAGAAGAGCCAAGGAGATATCCCTTCCAAATATTAACTGAGTGTAGTGGAGAGATCATATATTGGGGGATTTTCCTGAAGTGATATTGACCCATCCAGCATCATTCCTATGGAATATTTATGGGCTTAGTTACCCTACCCATACATTCGATCCCGAATTTCGACTATACCCCATGGACGTTGACTATGAGTTGGTGACATTAGTTGATTTTCAAAGGGCTCTCATAGGTGACCGTGGGGGTTTGTCGTGGTACCTGGCACAAATTTCATATCACAAATTTTATTGCTTTTAGAGGGTTCTCCACAAAAAGTGGGTGCTTGCACCGGATAAGACTGGTCAGTGGATGTTGGGATAAGTACTTATCATTCCTTAATTCATTGGTCCATGGGAATTAATCAACTTGTGCCTTTGTTCGGAAGGACCCTTTCCAATTTTTCATTGATTTGGACTCAGGCCTCATCCACCTGGGTTGAATATTTGGAAAACTTGTTTACTTGTGATGTTTCTATTAGGAATTTTTAGTGGATTGCTTCTTTGTATATTTGGCTTTAGTTTGTTTCAGTATCAATTCTTTTGGATCATTTATTCATGGTGGTCAACCAACCTCTTTGCTAGTTGAGAAGGACCCCTGGTCTTTCTCTTGAAAGAGTGGAGCCGCCTCTTAGAAGGTTTGTTTTTTTATAACACTAGTTTTCCAGAATTAGTGCATGATACTTTTGTGGACATGGACAATTCCTCAAGGGATGAAACCATGCATAAGAAAGTTATGGACAAATTTCTTAAAGATATCGACCAAGGAACCCCTTCCTAAGGGGATTCTTGTGATTTTCCTTTATTTGGAGGCATTGGTTCCCCCTTGATGGCCAATTTGAACATTCCTAGTTTGAATGTAGGATTATTTATTTGGTTGTGCACCACTTCGAATGTCCTGAATTCACTTGATGCTTCTCAAATAAGCACCTTATGTCAGGGGAATCATACATATTTTGATCCTTTGCCTTCTACATCCGCGATGGTTACTCCTTATCCTTCCCCCTCTTCTGGTGAAAGTCTTTCTAATAGTAACAAAAAGTGCAAAAGGAATAGGAAGATGAAGAGTAAGAAGAAAAAGTCATCAACCACTACTACTCATGTTGGAGACCTGTCACCAACCTCTGTTACTCATGCCACAGGAAAGAAACCAGCCACTATGAGCCATGTTGGAAGCACGAGTCCAGTCACTACAAGTCATACTGGCATTAGTTCACCAAATTTTGTGAGTCACGTTGGAGATAGGTCAGAAACCTATGAAAGTCACGTTGGGAGTGAAATTCTATTCACTGGTGGTCATACTAGAAAAACGTTACCAACCTCTTCAAGTCATATTGGATATAAACACCTAGCCACTACAAGTCATGCTGGGGTGACACACCAACCACTGCAAGTCATGTTGGGGAATTGATATGGTTGAGAAGCCTAGACATGTAGGTCGTAATCCTAAGTTTCCTTGTAATATTTTCAAAGGAGATCACCTTACTCTTTTGTGCACTGTTATTTCAATGGTACAAAGAGGGTGGTCCTTGTCTAAAGGCCCTTCTAGTTGTGTGTCATCTTTGATTTCCCAACATTCTATTCAATCGTCAGTTAATGAAGTGGTCATGCCAATGCAATATTTGGCTGACACCACTCTCATTTTGGGGGGTGATGCATCTCTTGACCATGTTGTCTCACATCCTTTTCCACCAGTGGTTGAGGAAGTGGTCACACTGATGCAATCTTCAATTGATCCCACTCTTCTCTTAGAGAGTGACCAATCTTCCAAAGTGGTTGAGTCGATGCAATCTTTGGTTGATCCCTCTCCTCTTTCCCACAGTGATGCATCTTTCGACTATGTCTTTAGAATTTACAATTCAACTTCTAAACAAGGGGGAATTTCACTCTCTTTAACTATGCTCCCTTTAAGTCCTAGAATGGTTTCCTTTGATTGGAATGATCTTGTAGAGCCTTGCCTTCCTTCTTCTGAACCTTTCCAGATAATTGTTCTAGTTGAATCTATGTTGAAAGGTGTTCATCGATGTATTATAGATGAAGGATCATATGGAATTTTTTTATCCTACTCATCTTTGCAAGCATTGGGTTCTCCCAAGCTTGTGTCAGTTGCCACTGAGTTGTTCTATTTTGACATAAGACCTAGTGAATGTTTGGGGATTCTTCCTCAGTTTCCTATCACCTTAGGTGGGAAGAATTTTCTAATTGATATGTTAGTGGTTCCATGACCTTTAGAATTCAATATGATTCTTAGGCATGATTACGGTTATGCGATGAAGGTTTTGGTGTCTACGCTCTTTTGTCTGATGCATTTCCCGCACATTGGAAGCATTTTCACTATTGATCAACTTTCATCTAATAATCACCATCCTAGTTCGATTTTAGCTTAGGTTTCCCCTTTGTGTGTTCCTATTGTTCGAGTAGACTCTTCCCCACTGCTGGTTAATTTTGTGGCATCTTGCCCTCAATGTTCTTGCTTCTGAGAAAGGATATTTA
Source organism: Picea sitchensis (assembly GCA_010110895.2). NCBI lineage: Eukaryota > Viridiplantae > Streptophyta > Pinopsida > Pinales > Pinaceae > Picea > Picea sitchensis. The sequence goes on along the minus strand of SNQJ01S0022077.1, from coordinate 78,988 downwards.
CAATTATGTTCACCTTCTTGAGACAAGGTCTCAAAAATAGATCAAGTTTTTTATCCAATAGTGGCATGTAAGAATTTGCTTTCCCCTCTTGTTCTGAGTAATCTGGTGTTTCCTTTTGATTATTATATTACTATTTGTAATACCTCAATCCTTGGTATTTGTGTGATGTTGAGCCCCGGTTTCATGGATGTTGAGTTTCCTTCATATGAGGCTATCCTCGAAGCTATGATTATGAATCTTCAACCTCCTCTTGAGCTGGAAGATTTACAAGTTGTTTTCCAAATAATCCCTTGGCCTAAGCCTATCAATGGGCTCTACATGGAGAACTACTATGCATAAGACTTAAGGTTGTGCGATCCTTTGTACATATTGTAATTTTAAGGTTTCACGTTTTCACGTCTTGTATCCCTTAGCACATGTTTTTATCATAGGTTTCTATATTGGACTTATTAACGTCTAGGTAAGTGTTTTTGGTCTTATATACAAGAATTTGAAGACACTTTTCTTTGGTACCTTTCTTCATGTTGATCTGTTTTGATAAGTAATGATATCGAAACTAGAATATAGTTTAGATTTCCCCTCCATGCATTTTTGTGTTATATGTTTCCTGTTTCATTTTTCCTTAAGATTGACCCCACTGAGTCGTGATGCAGAACCTTCTATGTTATTTAAAAGTTTCATAATTCATGTGGTAGAGCCTACCTTCCATGGGATTCCTAGATTAGACCCCCTTTTCATTTTGGCACCCATGTTGCAAGTTTACTATTAGGCTCGGGAGTCCTATTTAGTCCCTCCATGACTTTTCATTGAAGCCTCATATATTATTCTCAATTATTTTCTAGCCATTACCTATGGGACTCCCTCTAAAGTATGTTGCTACTTATGTCAACACTTTTCAAATTCTTCAACAAGTATTATGTTATTTACTGACATATAGGGTAGGTTCCATTCCTCTTGCATGATGCATTTATCTATATCATTCACATATCTACCATAGGGTCCACCCAATCTATTCATGGCATCATACCTTCCAATTGCTTTAAAGGTGTCATTTACAAATGGTAGAGCTTAACTCTTCATGGGTGTCCTAGTTATTACATCATTGGCCTTTTGACACCCATGTTGCAGTCTTTTCCATAGGCTCTGAAGACCATTGTAGTCCTAACATGTCTTTGCATTGAATCCTCGTAACTTCCTCTCAATCTATTTCTGGCTAATTCACCAATGAGGCTTCCAAAATTTTGTTGAGTTGTAATTGCATTACATATTAATCACTCATGCTTCTAGGCCTAATGCCAACTTCATCTTGTTATTTTTGAACCATTTTATTATGCAATCCTACAAGTTGATAGCCTTGCAATTTATGCCTTTGCGACTCGACACCTTAACCTTGGAGGAAACATTCCCTGAGTGTCCTTATCTTGCACATGCTTCCTTACATTGAGCATAGGTATGTGCCTTGTGCTTTGGAACTAGTATTTCTTTCCCCCAACGCTCATTTCCTCCACTACACCATAACATTATTTTATTATTTTTTAGGATTTAATAATATGAAAAAGACAAAACAAAAAAAAAAGTACAGGGGAAAGTGGCTATCTCTTTTGTTGGCAACAGTATTGTTGCTCTTGAACAAAGAAAAATTGAGTTAGTGTCTCAATATTTTGGGGTTTCATATGGCTTTAGGATACTTTTTCTCATTTTGGAGCGTAATCTCTCCTGGTTGGTTATTCTTCCAGCAAAATGGAACGCTTTTTGGTGCCTCATGTATCATCAATGTATCCCAGTTTATAATTAATTCTTCCTTAGTCACATAATGTGTCATGATTTTGTTCAAGGGAAGTTTCAACCTAAGTCGACCATTCTGCATAAAGTCTCTAACCTTTCAATTCAACCTTCCCATGTCAGTCAATTGCATCTCATCATCACAAGTATCTTTGTATCTCACCCATGCTAGTATAGAAGGTCCTCATTGACTTCTTACTCTTGGTTCTACTCTTATCGAATCTGACACATTTCTTTGAGAGTATGACCTAGAGTTGCACCCACGGCCTATTTCCATAATTGATAGGTGACCTTGCATTTTGCAGATGAAAAACCATCATTCGTTGTTGATTGGGAGGTTTACCTTGTTTTCAACGTCAACAACGATCATCACACATAGGGATTCATGTGGTACCTTGGTTTCCATTTGACCCCATTGGTGGATTTCTCATCTTTTCCAGTAGTATTTATTATTGGCTACTATTCAGAGAGTCTCTTCCATGCACTATTCCATATGGTGCATGTCGGAGTCGTACCTCGGTGTATTCCTTACAATCTATTCATTTGATTCCTTCCAAATCTTTGGCCTTCTACTACCCCTCATGTTGGATGATGGAGAATTCCTTAATTCCTTCTAGTGGATCTCCTCTTATCGACTACAACACATCCTTTTCTAGGACAACGATCTAGAGTTATTAGTGGTACCTTGGGTCTTGCAATCATAAGTGGCAAGCTCCATTGATATTGATAGTGGGAATACATCAATGTTCACTGATCGATAGATTCTACTAAATGTTCAACACCAGCTCATTTATTCACACTTGTTAGATTGTACAATGGTACATTGAATCCCATTATCATTATCAGTGGGTTGTCTTGTGTTTGTTAATGGTATACATCAATGATCGGTAATCAAATGGTGTCTCACTGTGTTCGACCGCAACACATCTTTTCTCATGGTATAAACATGTACCACGATGGTTCATTTTGAAGACTTCTGGTGAAGTACAAGCATCACATCTCTTATGCTCCTACCAAAATATTGTACCACCCTCAGACATTGGTACTTTCAGAGGATCAACTTGTTCACTGCATTGACTCTAGATATCCTTTGATTTTGATTTTGAGACATAGCTCCAGTATGTATCTATTTGTGGCTATGATCTATTTTTGCATGGATCCACTCTATATTCCTTATGGCCATGATTTCTACTTTATATATCACATGTATCCACCGTGTATTGTTCATGGCTATTGACATCAATCATACTTTTATATATGATATGGATCCACAATGTACCTGATTTGGCGACCATGATTACATTACTCTCGATCATGGGTATGCCTGACTTGGGAAGAGAATACTCTTACTTAATCTTTCCTGGAAATTGTTTTTCTTGGATCAGTTGTTGAGGAACTTTGATTGGCTCTACTTCATTTCATCTTCACCTCTCATATTTATAATGTATTTCATCCATCAGTTACCCTTCCCACCTCACATATTAGGAGGCATCTGTTATACCACAATTTTCCACATCATTCCATTTGTGGGATGGCTTAGTCACTTTCCTTAGCTTGCAAATATAAATCCCATCCTCTTGCATTGGACTCATCTAAAAACCAACAATTTTATTGCCATCTACAGGTCACCAGTGTGCAAACTATCAATGTTCATGCTTTGCTAGTGTGCAACTCACAGATTACCTAAAAAAATGTGAAAAATAAAATAATTCCACATTTTTGGGTGGGGTTTTCGGTTGGGCTCATTCCTAACCTCCCCTGAGCTTGTACACAATAGAATTCAACCTGCTCGACTCTTTGAGGATGGTATAAAACCACCTTTTTTGTCATGGATGAGGGGGACAACCAAGGTGCAAAGTTATGTTGTTGAATTTTCAAGCTTTCTTATCTCCCTTCATCCTTTGAGTAGCATCCCCCTGCTTTGGAACTTGCTTTCCAATTATCCTTCTTCTCCATTATATGACCATAGAGTGTGTTCCTATCCCTTTTGGGTCATATGAAGAAGGGCCATTATGCTGAGTTTATGCTTCAAGGACCATTGGAGGAACTTGGGCAGTTGGCTTCGAGGCAATGTCGGTGGTTCGAGTCAGGTTGTAACACTCATTTTTATTTTTTTCAATAAAATAGTTTCTCTTTCCTCTATACATGTGTAAATTGATTTCAATTTATTGATACATGCTAGTTTCTTTCATATACTTGAATATTTGCACATTATATGTATGATTTGAATATATAACTACCTTGTTGTAGTATAGAATTAGTTTTTCTGTTGCAGGCTGATACTTGATCCGAAATGATCTTTTAAATGACCGTGGTTGAGTTATTATGCATGTATATATAAACCAATTAATAAGCTTTAAGGAGGAAGAAGATATGAGAATATATCACAGTCATAAAAAAATATACAGATCTGAACATAAACATGAAGAACATAAAACCATAACAAGAGAAGTGATAACGGAGTTCGACAGTCTCGCATACGTCTTCAGGCCTTTGTCTTAGTGGGTGAGGCTTCTTTATTTATTTTCAAAGCTCAATAATCACATTGCAGTAGTGCCAAAAGGATACAAGATTGATCTGGTCTTGTTCTCCCAGATCTCAAGAACCCAACAGAAGAAACGACACTCAAAATGGATGACCGAAGCTCCCAAAAATGACCTGCAAAGGTGTGCTCCTCAACAACTTCCCTGCATAAAAATGGCTTTGTCTTAGCTTTCATTAAACATAAATTTTATAAAGTATAAATCTTTCATATTTATACAAATGGTTTATATATTTTCAATGAAGATTTATTATCTACTTAAAAAACCGTATACAATTACATTTCTTTTACCTAAAATTTTTGCATTAAGAGGTACCTTTTATGTAACCATTACTTGTGATGCAAATCTATACAATATGACGAGAGCATTTAAGTTAAAAAAATATATACTAAAATTTAAAAAACAAACATTATTTTTCAATTAATTATATCAATATAGATTAAATCTTAAAATTTTATTAATCAATAAATTAATCAATAAATTTAGAAAAATACTAAAAATTTTTTTAAAGAAAAACCATGATTTTTCAATTAATTATCTTAATGTAAATTAAGACTCTTGCCTTCATCAATTAATTAACTCAAAATAGTGCATTGACTATCATCTTTCATTTTTAAAGAATAAACATGAAATCTAACCACCTTTATCTTTTATATATAAGTTAATTACATCATTATTTTTAATGAGAAAAATTTACTTATTTTTAATGAGGAAAATTTACTTCTTTATAGTGGAAAGCTGTAAACTGCAATTAACTCTTAAAATTAAAATATTTAATGTGAAATGTAAAATATTGCATTTGATTTGTTTTATTATTTATCACTAAGTAATGTAATGTTATTATCATACTAAGAAAATATTAATGTTATATTATTGTTATATTAAATAAATCAATATTATTACATATGAATATTTCATTTTAGGAGAACAATAATATTTTTATTACATATGAATATTTCATTTTAGGAAAACATTAATATTTTTAATAAATTTTAAAGATAAATATTTGTTTAAGAAAAGAAAGTAATCTCATTGTAAGAAGAAGAAATGTTAGAAGAAGAAATGTTAGTGTTACATCTAAGAAAACAATGTTTGCACAATTGGAAAAAATTATAAAAAAACATTATTTGTAACTATACCAAATGTAGCTATTAAAACCTAAGCTCAAGTTGCCAAAAGTTATTGTTAGTTGATTTTGAGAAAAAGTTATTGTTAATTGGTTTTAGGAATATTGTACATAATGTTTTTTAATAGACAAATCATTGAAAAGTTTCATTTCAAGATAAGGTTGATAACCATCATGGCTTTATTTAGCTATGCATATGGATGGTATCTCAATTTTATTTGAGTATAGAAGTTCAAACATCTTTTCGTATGGATGGTATCTCAATTTTGTTCGAGTATAGAAGTTCAAACATCTCATTTTATTTGAGTATAGAAGTCCAAACCTCTTTTTTTCAAAAAAAAAAATTTCACGTAATAGAATAAATGCTATGAACTTTGAGAGATATTAGCATTTTGACTTGGTTAATCTTTAATTATCATTAAATAAATTTTCAAAATTCATCAATTATATAATATAAGGATGGTATAAGTAGATTATGAATGATTGATTCAACAAAGATTTGATTTTTAAAGCTTAGATTTTCAAGAATTTAGGTTTCTATTAAGCTATTATTACCAATAAACTAGGTTTTTCATTATGCTATTATGTTTAAACCATGCATACAAATTCTTCGCACAAAAATTATATTTGAACAATCAAAATTATAAATCATTACATAGAATAACAAAACCAAAAACTCTTAATATTGTGTAAATATATTTTTAAAAATAAATTTTTTTAATTGTTTTAGAAAATGTTTTTTTTTAATTCAACAATATAAATTTGCACGAAATTATTATGTTTTGTTGTTTAAAATTCATTTTTGAATGTAGAAATGAATTCATCATGCGAAGAAACCCTTAAGTCAAATTATACAAAAATAATCACTCTAACAACAATTTCTGATGAAATTTAAATTTCTCGTTACGCTATTATTACCAATAAACTAAGTTTCTCATTATGCTATTATATTTAAACTATACATACAAATTCTTATGTTTTGTTGTTTAAAATTTATTTTTAAATGTAAAAATAAATTCATCATACTTAAAAACTTTAAATCAAATTATATAATAAATAAATAATCACTCTAAAACAACAATTGACGAAATTTTAAACAAAGATCACGAAAATATCCCCAAAGCTATAAAAAAAATATATTCCTAAATATATTTTCAAAAAAAATTGAATAAAAATAAACGTAGAAAACTTTCAAAGAATCCCACAAATAACTGAACGTTACGGTCACAAGTCTGAAAGAACCCCACAAATAACTGGACGTTACGATCACAAGTCTGAAAACAAATTATGAAGAATCGTCGTTTAGCCGTCTTCACCGCCATGGTATTTGCGGCCCAGAATTTGGTGTTTTCTTTGCTGTTCGCTCCTTAACCACTTGCTTTGGCGTTCGTTTTTCTGTCGTTGACTTTGGTTCTGTTTTGCCTTCACCCGCTGCCTTTGCTGCTGTTTTCCTCTCAATCGTTGGTTTTCCATGCTCGCCATTCTCTTTTCCATCACTTTCATGCACATTCTTAGCTGACTTCACTTGCAAAGATTCACGTTCTGTCATCTCCCGGAGCCGAACATCTTTGGATTCGAGATCCTTCTTCACGCAATTCAGGGCACTCTCCAACTCTCTTATTCTGCCTTGAAGAAGGGCATTTTCTTCTGTACATTTGTTCATTTCAGTGATCAAACAATTCTTTTTCTGCTCAAGGCACGTTTTTGCATCTGCATTATCCAGAAGCTCATGTCGTAAATCAAGTAGCTGATGTCGTAATTCAACAATCTGGCCCTCTTTCTTCTCTTCCATGGCTCTCGAGGATTCCAGATCCTTTTTGACAGAATCCAGACTTCTTTCCAACTCCCTTATTGTGCCCTTAACATTTACCTTTTCTTCTTCTGAAACTAATGTTCTTCTATCCATTTCACTTTGTAAGGAGTTCGTTTCCTCTTCCAGAAACATTTTTGCAGCAGCAACTGATGAAAATTGATCCTGTAAATCAGCATTTAGTGATTCGAGTTCCATCCTCTGTTCTTTCTTTTCCTGCAATATTTTGACATGGGTTTCCCGCAACTGTCCAAATTTTTTGCTCAGCTCTTCAAGTTGCTTGTTAAGTCTAAGATTTTCAACAATCGATTCCTCAGCACTCTGATTTTGCTTTTCAAGCAAACACTTGGTACTGTCTAACTCCTCTTGTAGCATTTCATTCTGTTTTTTAAGAGAAAGTTCTGTTAACTTGTACTGAATTAAATCTGAATGTTGTTGGACTCCTTCAATGGTAGGTTGAAGGAGGTTGTTAATTGCTTTTTCCAATGCTGCAA